>JAJMCO010000110.1:0-38458 GCA_030573015.1 Metschnikowia peoriensis | reverse complement strand
TTTTTTTTCTCTTCTTCTTGCCCACAATGAATAACGAATACGACTACTTGTTCAAATTATTGTTGATCGGTGACTCCGGTGTTGGAAAATCCTGTTTGTTGTTGCGTTTTGCCGACAACACCTACACACAAGATTACATTTCAACCATTGGAGTTGATTTCAAGATTAGAACCATTGAGCTCGATGGCAAGACGATCAAGTTGCAGATCTGGGATACCGCTGGCCAGGAGCGTTTCAGAACAATCACGTCGTCGTACTACCGTGGTGCTCACGGTATCATTATTGTGTATGATGTCACCGACCAGGAGTCGTTCAACAACGTGAAGCAATGGTTGCAGGAAATCGACCGTTACGCCACCGGCGGTGTGATGAAATTGCTTGTAGGAAACAAGGCCGATTTGTCCGACAAGAAGGTGGTTGAGTACACAGCCGCTAAGGAGTTTGCTGAGGCTTTGGATATCCCCTTTTTGGAAACATCGGCGCTCTCGTCGTCTAATGTTGAACAAGCTTTCTACACCATGGCGAGACAAATCAAGGCACAGATGACGAACAACGCGGGCGCCGCGTCGTCTTCTGGCAACAACAAGTCCAACATTAACTTGAAGGGCCAATCATTAACCAATAACCTGAACAGCTCTTGTTGTTAAAGAGGTGTCATGGCCAACTTCTATGCTTTACGGAGACTGATGATTGAGAAAGCCTGCCATTTTTTACTGTCGCTGAAATTGCGCAACACGTACTGGGATCGCGACGTGCTGCGATGGCTTTAATTGAGACGACGAAGTGCTCTTCTGGGTAGAGAGATGAACACACGTCGGCTTCCATGGTATGAATACTGTCTAATCCAATTTATATACATTATCTTGCTTACTCATCTATTTAATTGGACCAGTCCGATGTAGTTTAACGGATCACGTAAATGAAGTACTCAACAAACACATTGCCGTCTTCCACCAAGAAATGGCCCTTGCCGATAAGATTATCCTTTTGGAGCCACTCGTACTTGGAAGGAGTGGTACCGGTGAATGTCACTCTAGGACTACAGGAAAGATAACTTTCCTCAAAAGAGTGGGAAGTGGCTTTACCTCCAAGCACAGCATCAAGACCAGGCAGCGACTTGAAAACACCGTAATAATCAACATGTACATCGTTGCCATCTACGGTTTTACCGTGTATATGTGCATTCAATTCACTGTATCCCTTATCGGTGTAGTTAGTGATATTATCGTATCCACCGATATCGGCCACGTCAAGCTCCAAACCAAGGTCATTTTTGATGGTAGTAATTTGGCCAGCACCAACAATGGCCATGTTGGAAACTGCCTGTTGAGAAATGTTCGTGAACAAAGTTGTTGGGGGACCCAGAAGCTGGAACTTCATGGAGAAAACAGGCACAAGTTTAGGGGTAGCAGGAATGGCAGCAGACATAGTGATGTAAGGAACTTTTTTTTATATTTCTTTTTGTGTTCTTGAAATGCAGTGTTTCAACGGGAGAGAGAAAAATAAAGAACGGGAGGGTTTACGGATAAGTTTGCCTTTATATATGTCGGTATGTTAGTAACTATCGGCAACGTGACAAGGCTCGGGCGAGCCTGCAGAATGCTTCCGATTGCTGATACCGTGGTGATACCGATACCGATACCGATATCGATATCGGTATATATATATTTTCTTTTTTTAAAAGATAAAAACGCTGTTTTAAGATTCTGGACATCTAAGTGCGAAGAACGATTTTTTACACTTCATCTTATCGTACAATTTATAAATGTTTTTCCACGGAAGCTAGATTTATTAGGTGCTTAGTATTACTCGCTCACTAGCTTCGTAATTACTTTTCGTGGTCGCTAATAAATTATTCGCGCAGCTAAGCGTATAATGCGTTTACGCATGCACTGCTCCCGGAAGTTCCGCCGGAGGTTTCGGAATCTGTTCTTTGCAAATACCCGAGCCTTGCCGCGTTCTGAATCTGTGTGCTTTACATGAAAATCATAATTGAGCCCATAATTTCTTTCTATCCGTGTAGCATTAAAAATCTAGATTCCATATTTGAGATAATGTAAGCCAGTTTTATCCCTTTTCTCTGTTATTTTATTTTTATTTTTATTTTTGTCTTTGTCTTTTTCTTTTTTGATTTCAACACTTACGATTCCAAATGGAGCCAACCAAACTTGATGATCTTTCTTATCGAGCAGGCTTTTGAAGAAGTTCCGGAACTCGGGGTCTTAGCTTGCGCCTTTCTGATCTGATGATCCGAAAGAAGGAGTTTTTTTAATTTCCTTGTCTTTTTTTATGTTTTATCAATTGGAGCGAATGATGAGATTTTATTCAAGAACGTTCTCGTATAGCTCGCCTACTTTTGCCGCTCCACCTTTTAGTATTGGTGCCAATACAGTTGAGAATATACATGAGGCTTCAAATGAAGAAGGTAGGCCAGAATGAGGATACTTAGAAGTTCATTTCTTGCATTACTTTTCTTTCGAATTCAGGCAAGTTATCTCTTCTCAAATGATAAAAATATATTACCAATCTTGAGAGAAAGCACGTAACTGGATAACGATGGAAATTCATTTTGCAGTCTACATAACATGAACTACAAGGTTCATTTAATTCACTGTTATCTACTTTGAGTAAAATTCACCTTCAATGGTTTCAAAATAAAAGGAATATGAGTTATTAGAGATAACTGTATTTCTTGAAGGGTTTAATATTATCTCTTGAAAAAGACCTATTTAATCGTTGCTTAGACCCGTTAAACCCCGTTAAAACCCGCCAAATTCCGTCTATTCAGTTGGAAAACATATATGAGACTGGACTCTTTTTTCAACCAAGTGTTCCAATACTCGGCCCTCCTTTATCAAACTAGCAAACTTGTAAGGCCTTTTTTCCATTTATGGAGGCGGGGCTTGTGGATGAGGTGGGATGAGCAGACTGAGGTAGATAGAGAATGCTAGTCCACATATAACCGAAATTATGAGGCACAATTTCACATAGCTATACCTTGTATCTAATAAACTTCCACGGTAAGAAGAACCTTCCTGAAAATGCTGTGGGTACAGAGACACATAATTATTCAAAGGCTCGGATCCATCTGTACTGTGAGAATAGCGGCGACTTGTAGATTCCATGGCGTCGACTATACGCGTTTGGGAGAAAGGAGTGGGCAGACGAGAAATGGAAGAAATCGGGGGTCTTTTCAACTTTTTAATTGAAAAGTTATAAACCGAAGGATTAAAGCCACCCACTTCCTGATATTGCGGGGAAACCAAAAAGGGTAATTCTAGGAAAGAATTGATAATCAGAGGGTCGTCTAGAACCACCTTGAGAGTACTGAGGGATATTTGAGTAACACATCACTGGAGTCGTCAGTTTTGCAGAAATAAACCGTAAATGAATTCTTGCTCTTTAATCTTAACGAATGGTCGCTCCAGAGAATTAGCAGTATTTTTGGACCGGGATTACTGAGACTGGACATTGTAATTCAGTAATATTCGGAAATCCCTGCCAACATATTATGTAAAAGTATTACTTTCTCATGAAAAATTGCCAGAAAGGAGGAAGCTGGATGAACAAGAAACTGCTGGCTGATCAAACCACGTCGATACTACGATGTTTTACACAATACTTATTCAATCAGCTTCATAAGAATACTTCATAGTGTGTCCATGATTAAGTTCAACCATTAGGCAAAGTCGGGAAGCTGGAAAAGATTCCCGTGGCAATTTTTAGAAGAGAAGGAAAATCTGTACCTTTTTTAACTATGAAAAAATAAAAAAAGAAAAACTCGTACTGAACTCCTTAGAAAAAGATAAAAGAACAAGCAAAGTCTCCTTATGATTCCATGGACCGCGACTTGCCATCATACATACCAAGTCAGATAATTTTAGTGTTCCAACATGTAGTGAGAGAAAAAAAAGCAAAACAAGAACAGTAGCAAAAATAACACTTTCCTCGAAATCATTATATCATGAGGTTACTTCTAACCATAAATTTTTGGCCTAAAAAGCATTAGTAGACTTAATGGATTCTGCACAGACCTGTTCACGTGACCCCAGAAGCACACAGTTTCTATAATGTAGGTGGCGACTCGCGAGCGAGATCCACACCCGCACCTTCGAGATCCACCGCTCACATACATGTTAACAAGTGCAGTTGGCGGCAACCGAAACCGATTTAACCCTTCTTTGATATTTGACTTTTCATTGGAAAAACAACAAAGATAAAGAGATAAAAGAAAAAAGTGGAATTCAATTCATACATACTTTTTTCTCTTTTTTCCCTTATACTCAATACTATCACTACCACACCGCCTGAAGCTTTTTATACAGCTATAGGAAAGAGCTCCAACGAGAAAGAGAAAAAATACTTATAAAACTTGCGCCATGTCTCAACTGAAAGATGTGGAAATGAAAGATGTGGGTGTCGAAGTCAAAAACGACACCACAAAAGCTACTGAAACTCCGGAAATCCTCACTTTGGCCCAGGAAATCGAACTTGGTTTTGGCTCCTTGCAAAAAGCCGCGGCCAATTTCGACAACAGGTATGTTTCGAAAGTATTCCGTGATTTGGGGGCCTTGAGACGTAAAATAGCCGCCGACCCCCAAAGCTTGGCGGTGGTAATTTTGAAATATTTCCCTGATTCTCATGCTGGTAAACACGTGTTGTTGCAACAACTCCCTGCACCCGAAGCTGAAGTTGCCGCTGTTGATGATGCTTTAAAAGAACCGGTTTTGCCCGAAGTTACCGCCTACGTGTATTTGCTCGTGCAGATTTACCTTTTGGACACAAAGAACTTGCTGCAATTGACTCAGTTCAACAATAACGTGGTGGCCTTTTTGCAGGCCCACGACCGCCGGACCCTCGACTTTCTCCAGGCGAAAATGTGGTTCTATGTTGCACGTGCCGCCGAGTTGAGTGGGGATTTGTTATCGCTCCGTCCAGCACTCACGCGTGCTTTAAGAAGTGCCACTTTGCGTCGTGATGATGAAACCACGGCGTCTGTGGTGACATTATTGTTGCGCAACTACTTGCTCAGCCATGATATTTCTCAAGCAGCTAACTTGTGTGAGAAAATCACCTTCCCCGCTAACGCTGGTAACGCCTTGACTGCCCGTTACTACTACTACTTGTCGCGCATCCATGCGGTGCAATTGGACTACTCCACAGCTCACGAGTGTGTCATTGCCGCAATCCGTAAGGCACCCCAGACCACGTTGGCAAAGGGCTTTGTTCAGGAAGCCACCAAATTGAACATTCTCATTGAGTTATTGATGGGTGACATTCCCGAATTGAGTGTTTTCAAAGCAGCCCTGGGCTACTTGGAGCCATATTTTCTCATCACAAAAGCTGTGCGTCTTGGTGACTTGAAGTATTTTGACGAAGTATTGAAAAAGTATGAGGATGTGTTCGCCAAGGATAACAACTATACTTTAGTGACAAGATTACACCAGAACGTCATCAAGACGGGTATTCGTATCATCTCCTTGTCTTACTCTAAGATCTCCTTGAAGGATATCTGCATCAAATTGCACCTCGACTCCGAGGAGGCCACCGAGTACATTGTTTCGAAAGCCATTCGTGATGGTGTCATCGAAGCTACAGTCGACCACCAGCACGGTTTCATGAAGCTGAAGGAGTTGTTGGACGTCTACTCAACCAAACAGCCACAGGAGGACTTTGACCAGAGAATCAGATTCTGTCTCTCGCTACACACCGACTCTGTGAAAGCTATGCGGTACCCCACTGATGACAACAAGAATGATGTGAACAGAAACCAATTGGATGGTTTGGAAGATGAGATGGGATTGTTACAGGCAATTGAAGATGGTGAACTAGATGACTTCATGGATTAGGGACGCTTGTATCACATCACGTGAAGCAAGCGGAGCTTCACACTGTAGCCTGGAAGTCTTAAATGTTAGGTATGGAAAGATTGCACTGGAAGATGACACTATTGTCGCACTCTAGTGTCGCAAGACTTTATCATTACAATACGAGGTCATTCGCCTGCCATAGTCACAAAACCGGGATATGATAATTCAAGTAACTAAAAAGAGTAAAATTTCTTCCAAGGAATAGTCACTCAATAACATATATAAAAAAGAGATCATCTTCGCTGATTGATTATCTCCAGAGTAGGCCTCGCGTTTGAATTAGCGAGCACGCGAAATTTAAACCGTTCTTAACTTCAGTGCAGTTTTACCAGATCTTTACTTCTTTCTACGATACTAAGAAAACAGAAGAACCTTGAATAACAAAGAAGAAAACTGGGCAATACCAGATCTTGATTTATTGAGAAAAGAAAAAAAAGAAAAAAAAAAACACCTTAATCCATACTCAACAATTCACTTTCCATCCGCAGAATATACAAGCCATGTCTCAACAAACAGATATATTTTTGCATGCGGAACCGGCACTTTTTGGCAGTTCTCAGGACCAATTTCTCCAGGATGAAGATAAACTCAGTGTGGCCGAGCTCATTCCACAAATTCTCATGCAACGGAAATCTTTCCTCCATATTTCCGAGGATCAACTCAAGGCAGAAATCGAGAATCTGGACTCGGCCCTAAAAATGAATCTGGATATGGATATGGATGGGCCAAACTCGGTGTCTCCAGAAGGAAACACCGTGGTAACGAACGAAATGGATATGGAAGTGGCAGAAGCCGACGCCGAGTCTGCGCTGACGGCATTTCACCGCCAGAAAACCGAGCTTCTATCGTTTATTGGGCTGGCACTTAACGAAACGTCACTTTCGCTTGATTTTGTGTCGCTTCTTATGTCAGCAGAAAAGCCGGGCATCACCAAACTGACCATCTCACCACACTTGGCCAAAGCCACGCCGTTGGGCTCGTTGAGTGCCGACAGAGTGCAGAAAAACGACGATAATCAAGCGGAGGCAGCGAAAACACGCAAAACCGCAGAAGATATCGGCTTAGGATGGAAACACCAGTCGCTAGGCAATGTGCGAGGCCTTTTCCGAGACGCCGCCAGCCAGCTCCGGGCCCAGACCACGGTGGAATCGAAATACTGGCGTCATATTAGTCTGGTGATTGCTCATGAAGAAGTGGTGTATAAATTGCGGGACCCAAAAACAGGTGGCCGAGCCATTGGTGTCCAGTACGGCTACGGCGACTCAGGACTGACGTATCATGACCGCGGGCTTGCTGTATTACGGAAAAACGACGTTTCTGGAGATATCACCTTCTGTCCATTAAGTGCCGGTCCCAATTCTACCAATGCGATTTCAGCAGCTCCAAGACAGAAGTATACCAGAGTCCGGATCTTGACCAAATCTGAAGATGAAGATTATATGGTGACGGGCCAGCTGGGCCGGCCAACGCCAGTCCAGGAATCGGATTCCTTGGTAGGAGTGATGGCCGATATTGAGCGGGCGCGGTTTTTTCTTTTCGAAGACGATTTGTTCCATCATTTGCTCCGTGAAGCCAAGAATTTGGCCAGCTACAGTGTCACGATTGTGGCCGATAAGATCATGGTAGACCTTGGTGATAAAATCGTCGAGGTGGAATCGGTGGTTTATGATGAAGATGAAGACGAATCTGCATTTGCATTTGCTCAGAATACACTGGGCGAAATGGCCCGCCATAACCAGCCCGCACAGGATATCTTGACGTTTCTTAAGCTTATGCTCTGTAGCTACTACCAGTATCGGTTACGGTTGAAGCAGAAAATGCCCACGCTGCACACTAAATGGAAACAACAACACTCACATCCACTTTTGCTTCGTCCTTGGCTTGGCCATACACGTCACATGCGGAATGTGCGCCACATGCATTCTCTTCTTGCCAAACTCGGCCGCTCACTAGATAATCAAGCAGTGACCCACGAGATCTCGGAAAACTTATACGCCAATCTTACCTCCGGAGTGATAGACTCGCCTTTTGCAAAAGCCGTACACAAACCATGTTCTACATTCACTATGGTGCTTGCACGTGCCAACCTGCTGCTGCTGCTGCTGCTGCTACTGCTGCTGCACTTGAAAGTGGACGTCGAAGTCACCACCACCGATATTTTTGTGGACTTGGTGGTCCGCTTAACTGTGGCCAAGTATAAGTGCCATACAGATCTTACGGAAAACCAGGGTGGCGCTAATGTGCTCCTGCTTGAGTTTACAGATCTAGCAGATGTGGCTGAGAGTTTGGACTGGACCGTGTTGAACTTTCTTGATGAATCAGCCTAGAAAAATTGGACTTCTTCTGCTTCTTTTCTAGATTTCTTTTCTTTTAGTATATATACACATATTCAAATTTGAGCCTAGCGATCGTCCACAATCGGACGCACTTGGGCACTTTCCATATCACGCAACTCCTCGCCGTGCTGCTCGAGGTACTCCTTAGCACGGTAGTATTTCTCGTCACGCAAATTGTTATACACCAAGAAGTTCAACCAGATTTCCAAAAACGCGTAGCAAAACACCAAATTGTTGGCAACAAGCGCGTATTCGCTGATTAAGCAGAACGAGCCGAGGCCAAAGAAAAACATCAACCGCGTAGGCACCAACGTCTCGAAATAAGCAATATTGTCTGCCAACACAGGAATCAAATCACTGATTACCAGCAGTGCCATGAAAACCGCCAAAATCCCAAAAAGGGGGTTGTTGCTGGTCACGTGCACTATGGGCAAGTTCATTGCCTGGCCCAACAACACAGTAATGTTGGCACTGGTCACTGTCAGTGGGCTTTTAAGTAAAATAAATGCCAAATATGTGAGGCCTGCTAGACGCATATAAAGCACGCTTTTGGCGGTGAGAAACTGCATTGTGGTTTGTGATGGATATTTGATTTTCTGTTTTTTAGGTTTATAGAGTTTTCCAGGATTTCTGCTACTCTTTTCAAAAAAAAGAATTACTCCACAGAATTCAGGGTAAGGATTTATGAATAACTGAGAGAAATAATGTGGAAAGATTAGTCTACCGTTTTTCACATCGCGCGTTTTCTCTTGTAAGTCGTCTTCGTCTTCGGCATTCACGCGTCCCGGCCCGGGCCAGGCCAGGACCCGAAAGCTTAGGATCGAAAATATACAAGAATCTTAAGAAAAAGAAAAAAAAAAAATTCAGGAATTCTTGAATAAATCGTGTTTTTCTTTTTTTTACTTACTATATTGTTTCTGTTTGAGATTTATCGACTATGGCTGCCAAGCAATCTGGCTTTATGTATTCAAGATCAGCTGTTTTTAGAGGAATGCTATGTAAATTTATGAAATACGCTAATTAAACGAAAAAGTAAACAATATGAACCAACAAGCATCTTTGCCTGGGAAAAGCGTTTCAAATTTTCAAAAGTGATAAACGTGGAAAAAGTTTATTCTTGTTAATAAATTCTACGAACTTTATCTCAGTGTCCATCTCGCTGTTGAAAAGTATCGAGTTTCAAAACTATCATCATGACCGTCATTCTGCAAAACTTTTTGAAAGGTAATCCTCAGTAAACAGTCTATCTCTGGGAACTTTTATGACCAAGCTTTGAAGCAATTATTTATGACTTGAACCATGAGGACGATCTTTCAAGTAGCCAACTTTTTCACGTCCTTCCTCAGAACATGTGTTGAATCATTGAAAACAACTCGAAATAATGAAAGAGGATCTTCTTCGCAAATAAAAGACAAAGGTAACTTATATGTCTTCATTCATTTGATTTATAGTATGCGTTAATCATTTTTCATATGTAGCGGATCCACAAAGCTTGAAGCTCTCTTTGAAAATTAAGCGCTTTGGGCCGAAATGACTCACCATCAATGAAATCTCGTTTTCAAGCAAATGATTCTAATCTTACTCCCTTTTCTTGAAAACATTTATCGATGGCGTGTAATAATTGTTCATTCTTGCGTTGTGCGCTTAATTGATCCACAGAATAACGTTCAATTTTCGGAATTCGTCTAGCTATTTCCCCATATCGTCTCGGATTAGTTTTATCGTCTTTGTGAACAATTCTATTCCTCATCAATAACATTGATGATACTTTCCATTTTATTGTGGAACTGCTTGTTTCGAACTAACCAATATGCCCCCCGTCTCTTCTCTTTATGTACTTTCAAGTACCTCACAGAACGTACCACTTATCAACGAGACAAATAACGGTGTTGATACTCTTCCTGTCTATTTCAAAGTTTGCTGAGTTCGGTTTTAAAGGCATCTGCCAAAACATACGCAGTTCCATTTCCTAGAAACCGATAATACGACTGTTGAAACCAGCCGTTCAGATTTGGAACTGTCATTCTTCCCAACAGAACGATTGGCAAATTTCTTTCTCCGATGGCACGACTGTAGTCTTTATGATATCCTTGATTTCCGAAATAACTGTCGCCAATTTGGTTCTTATAACAACGTACTTGTTTTTCTGATACGATGCATCCTTTTAGGGTGAATTGAAGAAGTAAGAGAAAGAAAAGAATTTATTGGAAGGCAAGCTGCAAATTAAGATCAATCTCACGATGGCCGAGAGCACGCCCAAGCTGAAAGATTCAAAACGAGAGTTTTAACTAGACTACGATTTTAGTCAATCAATACTTGCGGAAAGAACAAGAAAATATCTTCAGCAAATCGAAAATCCATTTATTATTTCTCACTTTTTAGTGAACAAACACGCTAATACTAAGCCAACTTGTAAGCAATCCAAGGTAGTAATATTGAGGCTTACATAGAGTGCATATTTTTGACCGAGTGCTCCTATTCATTTCGGTTGCCCGAGATTTCAGGTAATGTTCCTTATAGTCTAGACCGCCTATGTATTTTTGAAAACTTATCTTTCTTGTTTTTCAATTGCCTGGCCGAATTGGGTGGAATTTTTGGTTTGTGTCTTCCGGTGAAAAATTTAGTCCACTCCTTGAATTTTCTAGCCTGACTAACGCCACTAACACCACTAAAAATGAGTTTTTTCCAGTGAAGTCTCATTTTCTTCAAGCACCTACATGAATGCTCAACTTCAAAATAGAAGAGGATATGAAATTACATCCTGGCTTTGATTTTAAACGCGAGTATATGGAAAAAGCAAGCTGGCCTGGAAGCGAACGGCGAAATAAACTATTTTTTTTTTTGCCGATAAGCAAGTTATTCCTATTCTTTGAAGATCTTTCCAAGAAGTGGAATTGCCCTGAAATTTGAAAACTTCTTTGCGCTCGCTTCCTTTATTTTTCCTTGCAACACGTCATTTTAATTCAGCCGACTCTTTTTGTCTAACTTCGAAATTGGAAGCTGAAAAGCCACTCACCAAAGTCTTGGAATTTTTTCGTGGAACCGTGTAAAGTTTTGGAGGTTCAACTGGACTGGAAGTAAGGCTGAAACTATTATTCTTAAGAGGAAGCCAAGTTTTCGCAAACAACTAAAACATTATAGGCATTGGATTTGGATTTGGATGGCCTTTTTCGATGTATTTTTAATAGTCGGATTAATTTTCAATTCTGGAAACTTTGAAATATTTCGGCCAAGAAGAACTTTCAACCCTGAAAGCCGGCCTACATTATTTTTAGATGTTGGCCGTGAAAGCAATCGAAGAATTATGAAAAAATCTATTGAAACCTCCACTTCATTTTCACTCGTATAAAGAGCAGAATATTCATCGCTTTCCATGTTTCAATTTGAAATTAAGTAAGATTTGAAGTTCAAAACAATCAAACTATGATTATTCCTATCCCTTTCTTTGCCGCTTTTGCCATCACTTATGCCAGTTACATCACTAGATTTGGAACCTTAAAAGTGACTGAAATAAATACAGCCAATCCCATCAACAAGACCTTGATCCTTTCAGATTATAAATTGATGACGAGTGAACTTATGTCTGTGTTCAGCCTCGATTCTTCGGGTACTTTATTACAGTTCGGCGGCCCTAACTACTTGACTGTTGATGCAAAGGGAAAGCTTGTTTTGAGTGAAGCTTTCGAACTGGGGATTCAAGTGGCGGAAGAACACGATAATGAAAAATTGAGAGAAGTATCTTTTCGGGGGAACACGATTTTCCAGATTTGTGATGATGGTCTGGTTGGTTACAATAGCAATTGCCTGGGTGCACGTAACGCTAAAATTTTATATGATGACCTTTTTCACTAAAGTCTAAAAAAGCCCGTTTCTTTTAGACTTCAGCTGTTTTTGTTTTTGTTTTGTTTTTTTGCTTTTTCAAACCCAATTTTTCCGAAAGTTACCCACGAACTCTTGGTTTTGAAATTTCAAATCATTCATTTAGCTATTGAGAGATAATTTTATATTTTAATTAATTTCGGCTCAATTTTGTTCAAGTACTAATTTGCCTCTTTCATCTCAGCCCGACAAGAAAGTTCTTTTTTGCAATTTGAATCAAATAATCGAGTTGAATCTATTGAAGAAAAGGTTTTGCCGTTTTTTTTTTGTTTTTTTAACTTGAGTGAGGACTCCTGGAAGATCCTTTTTCCAAAGTATTTGTGCCAGAAAGAATATCTAATGAAACAGAGCTGAGATTCGAACTGAAAGCATTGAAATAAAACTGCAATTTCTCGTAGGAATCACGTAGAGGAATAGCACTAGCTAATGAATGGCTTTTAGTAATCTCAAAGTTTCGATCCTATTACTGGGTAATCAAATGAGTATCTTTTACTTCCTGAAATTTGTTTTCGGCAATGCTGCAAGTCGTGACAGATATTATTAGAGCCATGGAGCAACAAATTCCTCATTTTTTTAGCTTTTACTGGAAGTAATTAGTGCTTATTACCTTCTTCTTCTTTTTCATTATTTCATTATCAACACGAGGAATATATGGCCTCTGGAATTTGTCAATAGTTCACATAATGGATCGGCCTGTAATGCCCAGAAAAATTACGTTAGGTAGTCCAGTGAAACACTCATCCGTGGTCAGGAAAGCAAAACGTAACGTTTCTATTATTTTCAACTTTTGATTTTGGTGAAAAGTGGAAGTCTACACTTTTCCACATCTTCACTAAATCTGGTCAAGTTGTTATAAAAATATGCAAAAGTACTTTCCATCCTTCCTCGCACATAATTTTATATCTAGCCTATCTTAAAATCTATATCTTAATAATATGAAAATTTTAGGCCTACTTTACAAGTTTGCAACGCTCGCAGCAGTTCTTGCTCAAGACAATTCCAGATTTGGTACATTGCATATAACCAAAATCACGAACCGCTCTTTCCTTGCAAACTTGGGAATTATAAATCACAGATTGATTGCAAGTGAGAAAATGTCGGTCTTCAGTCACGAAGCCAACACTTTATTATTACACACAAGTTCCGATAAGTATTTACAAGTAAGGGACGATGGCTATATTGTGGTAACAAACGTTCCTCACCCAGGTTTTCTTGTTGGTAATCGAAATGGTTTATTTGGAATGAGTGCTGTTTCCTATAAAGGTGACGAAGTTTTTCAAATATGTGGTGACGGGCTGATTGCCTACCAAAGCAACTGCTCAAATGCACGAAATATCACTCTTGCATTTGACGATTTTTTTTGAATAAGCTTTTTTGAATGTTTTTTTCCAAATTATTTTAACGCTCTATGAATGTTTTTTTGAAGCTCTGGACCGTAAAGGTTTCTTGAATTACTACGGATTATATATGTTTTTCTGATCAAAGTTTCCGATTCTTATTCTCAAATTGTAGGATGTTTAGTCATTTGCTGAAGAAATTTCACTTCATTTCGTGAAGATAAGTCTTGTCCTTGTTGAGGACTAATCTCGAATTGCTTGGCAGGGATATGAAATTTTAGGGTTGAAGTTTGTACGAGACATATGATTCCCCAGATCCCCCATTTAGTGCTTTTCCTGGGTCGTACTGAATGATCACCTGTTGAAAAAAGATGAAAGAAGCGTTCTCACAATTTTAAACTGCTCTTAACAAAATTATTTTTACTGTAGAAAATAAACTTGCCAGAATTCGCATGGTCGCAAATGTTGGTTTTGCAGTCATTTTGCGCGTATGAAGTTGGGCAACGATTTAGTATACTTTCTTCACATCTCTATTGCTTCTTCAAAAGCTACAAGTATGCGGACTTTAAAGAGTCTTTTAGATTCCATATCCGGCTTTATCACTTTTTGGATCCCCTCCAAACAAATCCGTAATATCCTTCTTTATGCTTTTCTTGTGCACTTATGTTTCGCAGCCACTAGAACATACCAGTTCACTTTAAGCGAGTCATATCTTGCTCAAGATGGGGTGTACAAACCAGTAAAGACAATCAATGGCATGTCTCCTGGCCCTCTTATTGAGGCGGACGAAAATGACTGGGTGAAGGTCGTTGTCACTAATCAGCTTCAAGTGGCAGCATCCATTCATTTCCATGGAATTCTCCAATTAGACACACCTTGGTCAGACGGGGTTCCGGGTATCACACAATACCCGATTGCCAGCGGCAAGAACTATACTTATTTCTTCCAGGTAAAAGGCCAAAGCGGTGCCTTTTGGTATCACTCCCACTTTAGAGGGTATCTGTCAGATGGACTATATGGGCCAATTTATGTACGTCCGGGCCCAGAACATGAACGCCCATATCAGCTAATAACCAATAGTACTGAAGATTTGAATCTAATAATTCAGCTTGAGAAACTGCCTTCGTTCTTGATTGCAGATGACACGTTCCACGAATCCACAGATGTAATTTTCCTACGAATGTTTCAACACGGGATCGACCCACTATGTATCCAAAGCATCTTGATCAATGGGAAAGGGCGCATTCTATGTCCCAATCCACGAACTTTCCGTTACTTGGCCTCCAAAAATCAGTTCCTAATGAAGATTCCCGAATTTGACTCCATGGGCTGTGTTCGTGACCCTTCTCTTCAAGAATTCCATGGTGTACCGATCAACCATAAATCGCTTTTAGCCCCCGGGTTTTCGGCTCAGTGTCTCCCCACAAATTCAGAGATATATGTGCATTTCACAAACGGTCGGAAATGGCAGTATATCAATGTTCTCAATGCGGGAGGCCAAAACACAAAGGCCTTTTCCATTGATGACCACCCTTTTTACCTAGTAGCTGTTGATGGTGTGTTCGTATACCCCCGCAAATATCATTCTCTTTTGATACCCGTGGGTTCCCGATGCACTGTTCTTGTTGAAACAGACCCGCTAAACCACAAAGATATACTGAAACCATTCGCAATCCGGTTTGCTGCATCTCACACCCCTCAGTATATTGAGGGGATTGCATTTCTATCCTATGGCTACGAGAAAAATCCTCCTGATATTTCACTTTTTAGTGAAAACCTAAGTGACTACTCTCATGGAACCAAATACCAGGATATGGATGGCCGCACTCTTTTCAAATCTGATAAATCATGTTGGCCCCATGAAACCATGCCTTTCGAGCCCGACAATCGTCTAGTTAATGTTGGACCTGCAAACGTCACTTTCAATTTATTTCTTCACATGTTTGATACAGTTCAGTTTACCATGTTCAAAAATCAGGCACAGCTTCCACCTGATTTCGAGATTTCTCCCCCTTTATTAGACACAGTGTATGAGAGTCAGCTCAATAGTGTGAGGCCAGAAACACAAAGTGCTTTTTTGCAGCCAGCAATATCGAAAGGTCAAGTAGTGGACTTGATCATCAACAATAATAAACACATCAACCATCCAATCCATCTTCATGGCCATTATATGCATCTTTTGAGTTACAGTACCCACGAAACTTTCCCTTTCACGTCTCTTTCCGAGGCTCTTTCTGCCAATTGCACCACACTAAAGCTCGAAAATCCTCCACTTTTGGATGTCGTTTTAGTGCCGGTAGGTGGACATGTGGTTTTGAGATTTGTGGCTGATAACCCCGGAGTCTGGCTTCTCCATTGCCATAATGTGGGCCATCTCATGGGCGGAATGGGTGCTATTTTACTAGAGGCTCTAGAGGATATACCACCAAGACCTAATGAAAATTGATGTGTCTTATTAGCAATTCTTCCGAATTCTCAATTCAAACCTCTTTCTCAATTATGAAATTGTTTGGGTGGTTTTACAAGGCATGTTGAGCCTGTGTGGAAGCGGTTTTTATTCTTGTTCCAGAATTAGTTTAATGAAGAAACTAAAACTAACTTGAGTGGATCAAGGAACCTCAAGACTTGGAACTTTTTATACCTTTTGGAGGCAATTATCTGCTCACAGTAACACTCAGAAGAACTTGGAAAGTGAACAATGCACCTCACTTGAATATGGTGCCCCGGGAGTAGCGGAAGATACATAAGCGCATATGCTCTAAGACGTCTGAATTCTCAAAACCCCTATTTCTTGAGTTTTTCTGGGGCCAACGTCGAGTCATATGTATACACGTATCACACACTCTTTTCTTGGAAACAAGAATTCCCTACAATCAATGCCCGTGTCTGTTTTTGTTTCGGGAGCGACTGGCTTCATCGCCCAACATGTAATCAAGCTTCTTCTCTCCAAAGGGTATGCTGTGGTGGGAACTGTGAGATCCACAGAAAAGGGAGAGCGCCTCCAATCTCTATTTAGTTCGGGATATTTTCTGTACGAGGTTGTGCCAGATATAGATGTTCCTGGTGCTTTCGATAATGCGTTGAAAAGTCACCCTGAAGTCACAGTGTTTTTGCATACTGCCTCTCCCTTCCATTATAAGGCCACGGACATTGAAAAGGAGATGCTTTTGCCTGCGGTGAATGGAACCAAAAACGCTTTGGCAGCGATCCAGAAATATGGTCCCCAAGTAACTCGTGTCGTGGTCACTTCTTCATATGTGGCAATGTGGGACTTTTCCAAATTCTACGATCCTACTCATACGGATTCCGAGGAGCTGTGGAGCCCAATAACATGGGAAGAGGCCAAAGCGGAACCCCAGCAGGCTTATTACGGATCTAAAAAGTTTGCTGAACAAGCTGCATGGGAATTCATGAAAACCGAGGAGCCTGATTTTACAATCACCTATGTGAATCCTGTTTTGGTTTTTGGCCCCCAAGCTTTTGATGAAGAGGTCAAGCCTGAACTCAATTCTTCGTCAGAGATTATCAATAGCTTGTTGCGCTTAAAGCCTGACTCGGAAATTACTGAAATTCCCAGTGTTTTTGTTGATGTTCGAGATGTGGCACGGGCCCACCTCGTGGCTTTTGAAAAGGACTTGCCCGATGAACGGTTGCTTTTATTCTCTGAGAAGTACTCTAATCAGGGTTTGTTGGATACCATCAACGAAAACTTTGAAAGTTTGAAGGGTAAATTGCCTGTTGGTACTCCGGGAACAGGGGCTGATGCTGAAGCTAAAATATGTCATGTTGATAACACTAGAACAAGGTCTATTCTTGGTTTTCCTTTAATAGATTTAAAGGCCTCTGTAGTGGATACTGTCTCCCAAATTCTTAGAGTGGGGTCTTCGAAGTGAATGAGAAGCAATATTTAATTTTTGTACATCTAAACCCCGTCAGTAACAGCCAAGATTAAGTATATAAAACAGTTTGATATGTTTCTTTCTCAGTAAAATACATCTCACGTTAAGGATGAAACCTTGAAAAGAAGCAACCATGAACAATAAGCCGACAGAAACTCCTCGATAATTATATTTGGCGAACTTTCAGTACGCGGATTGTATTTAAAGCTAATAAACAAGAAAATTGACTGAAGAAGGATCCTTGAACAAAAAAAGATATTTGGGACTGATTAGGATCTTTTTGTTGTGTACAATCACCAAATTAGAAAAGGTCGAAAAAGAAAACAAACCGTTTTTAATTATTTTAATATTCCCATTGAAAATCCAAAAGGTGGAAAAAATTGCAGAACTAGTGAAAATAAACGCGTAAATTCAAAAAATACTCCTCAGAACTTATTCAGATGTTTCCACCCCCCCAACCTTTCAAATCTAATTTCGAAACAAAAACAAGAAATAGGAATTCCAGAAAATCAATTAAATCATCACTATTCTTTAATTTCCATAACAATTCCTCCAACTTACACGTGTTCCTAGCCTTGGTCCACCCAAGCGACCTGCATATACCCGCAAAGCTTGGAGCCTGGAGGTGCGAGCCACGTCAACTCCACGAGTCTCAACCACCTTCAGTATACCATATTATAAATACATAAGGCAAAACTAAGTGTCGAAAAATCCATCGAGATTTCACAGAAAACAAATTATGAGATTCTCGCTTTCGCTCGCAGTTCAGGCAATGGCCGTTTTGTCGTCGGTCTCGGCATTCACCGCAAAGAGTGGCTCGGTGTCGCTTAACAAAAAAGTATCTGAGTTTGATTTCAAACAGTCTTCTGTGCCTCAACTCACATTGGAGTCACCAAAGGATATTCTCAATTTTGTTGTGGAAGTGGACAGCCAGCATCCAGCGCACCAGCTGATGTATGTTTTTTCAGATACCAAGGGCTTGGACCATGTGGTTTTTGCCTCTACTAGCAAATATACTCCCGGTCTTTTGGCGGATCTTTCAGTCCACAAACTCCCGGACGTGTTGAAGAAAGCGCCACTTATTAGAGTGTCGACTGTGGTGGCCAATGCACACGAGGAGGACGCCAATTTGAACCAGGTGCTCGTGGACCTTATTCCATCACAGGAACTTAAAGATTCAGTGAAACACGTGAAACCTTTCCGTTTAGGTGCACTTCCTGAAATCCACCATGTATTCCGTACAGAGGAAGGGACTGTAAACAGCGTGGTTCCTGTCGTTTTCAGTGGTCTTGCTGTGGCCTTACTTGTAGTGTTGATTGGTGCGTGGGCCTCTGTTTTGAAAAACGAGCTTTTCACTGCCTCTCATGGAAGCACTTGGAAGGCTGCTTTGTTGAGTACTCTTGCGTACGCCGAGTACACGTTTTTGCAGTACTATTTGGGTGCATCGATTTTCGCCACTTTATTCCAAGTGGTGCTTTTGGCCGGTCCTTTCCTTTTCTTTGGCTCCAGAGCCTTGTCTGCTTTGGGCAAGCAACGCGCTGCTGGAAAGGCGTGAACAGGGGAAGAAAAGAGATCAAAGATAAGTAAACTAAAAGAAAAACAGATGAGAAGTATAATCTCAGAGTAAATAAACGCATTATACTGGGAAGACGTAATTGGTATGCATGGTTATATGTGATTGACCAGACAACAGATCATCATTTAGCTTGGCCCATTTATTATAGAGTGTTATAAAGATTACTGAAAAAAGTGAAGTCCCAAATGTATCGTGTCATCATCTTCGTAAAGGATACATCATGAACGGATAAATCAGCACAGCTAATCACCACCAACAAACCACCATATAGTAGTGGTTCCAGTCGGGCCACCTTTTAACTCTAAAAGGGTATTTGGCGCGTACTTGACGGATGTCCGGTTCTTATTTTGTTTCACATTCATCCGTACAAGGCACAGACTAAAGACTGAGACCCCTCCTCTTACTTCCAATAAATAAACCTAGCATAACTGGATGAGACCTCTCCTAACCACCACCAAACAGACCCTCATCAAACTACTAGAAGTCCTTACATTAGAGAGCTCCAACTTAAACACATCCCCATAAATCGTAGATCCTCCCGATCATCAACATCAAAATCAACTATATCCCAGTCGAAGTAGAGACCCTCTCTATAGCTATAAGCTCTCTTTTCAGCACAGAACACTATTCAATTTCGAGACTAGATGCACTTTCCTGAAGAGGAAGTGTCAGAAGATGAATCTGAACCTCTGCGTTTTGCCTCTGAAAAAGCTGTAAACATCAGAAGAAAAAAAACACTCTTTCACACTTCCAAATCTACGGCTCGTCCACGTACAAGTTCTCGAGCCAGCGGAAAGCGTAAAAAGAGAAACGGCCATTTTCATCCCAAAGACCCTTGTCCATGGAATTGGCAGCCACTACTTTCCCCTTGATAAGGCCCATGGGAAGCCACGAATATGATCGCAGATCTAGCGAATGACTTAAATTATCACCCGTGACCCACACATGTCCCGCAGGCACCTCTACATACTTATTAAAGCCATCATTTTTCACACACGCATTAGGTAGATTAGTGAGCAGAGATGAGCTCAGGGGATCAACCAATATTATATCGCCCGGCATTCCAGTGATCCGTTTACAGATTCGGTGATCTGGATCCAGCGGTTTGGTGGCCACCACTATATCCCCCATTTCAAGGCCTCGGCCCAACCGGTGTGTTTTCAATGCATGCACAAAGTCTCTTTTCGCTTGAAGCGTGGTTAACATCGACTCTCCTCGAGTCTCAGTGAACTCATAGAAATACTCATTCACAAAATGTGCTGCACACCCGGCCCGCACCGTCCATGAGAAAATACTCCCAAGAAACCTTGCTGCTTCTTTGACCATCGTTTGTGGGGATGATTTTATCTATAAATATCCTCTTTGGTGTTGGCCAATTCGTGTATTATTTAGCTGCCCTGTTTAGTGTAACTAACCGAATTGCGGATCTACCGGGTCTACCTGGGAAAGAAAAGCCGGGGGTCACGTGATGAGGGTTTTGCTATTGGGGACTACTTTATTATCACGCTGGTCAACCAGAATAATTCCAACTTTTCTTCCCCTTTCTTTCATCTTTAATTGGATTTTCATTCTTATTCTTTTTCTTAAGCATTGCGTCTGTTAAAGTTTTCTCATAGGGTTCCGATCAATACTAGGGCCTGCGCATTTTCCAATCACCAACAATATGACAGTTTATATTACTTTTCACGAGAATAATTGTGAACAGAAACTTTCTAATCTGTGAAACCGAGATTAATTCCCTAAGATAAAAAATAAAAAAAAAAAACACTGAAAAATGCGGCGTATTGAAATTTGACGTTGCCTCGAGCTCTTCGGAGAAAGCCGAGTTGCCCTACTGTGAAGCCCGAGAGGTTTACTGAACTCCCATTAATTAATCACATTGTTCCTATTAGAAAAATCTTTAATTAATTCGATCCTGTAGCTTCCCATCTTACGTATATCTAGCTCTAGTGTTGAAGTTTGCTGGAACGTAAATTTAAACTGGGAAGTTTCGTAACTAAAGTTGCCACTAGCTTGGATCGATCAGATGCTACTGAATTAATGGTTAACAAACTTGCTATTATGCTTTCGAACCCCACTGAATTCTAAAAATAGAATTCAGAATTATCACTATTATTTCCGTTTACTGCTTTTTAAAGCTACTGAAAGTTTATTTCCAGACATTATTATATGACCACCATAATGTGTATCATCAAATCGAACACTGGAAATTTCCAGGCCTTGCAATCACAAAATGTCACTTTTCAATTAATTCCAAAAAAATGTAGACCGATAGTTTGACGATAACAGAGTGGTAGAAACATGCACACACGAAAATTTCAAAATAGACGGTGATGAGATCATGATACTGATGATCCAAAATTCTTAATTTCACCTGCTAATGAAATCTTTTTTAAAATTTCCCTAATGTTTGATTGAGTAAAAGCGGATGTAAATATTAGACGGGAAGACGCTTTGATTCACCAAAAAATTACTTGTCTTAATATTGTGATAGGATCATTTCAGACATTAAATTTAGAAGAATAGGAGCTCCAAAATTACAGGTCTAGACCTCCTTTTACATATACCCTTCTGTGCCTTGACTAAGTATATCCTCTCATACAATGACCACAACCTGCCGTTTAGTAGTTTGCGAAGTGTGGGTTCAATATTTCTTTAACACGGACCTAAAACCAAAACCAATAATTATTTCAAAATCCAATAGTCTACGACACTTTTCAAATCGGGTCAAACATCTGTAAAAAAACTACGTTAACATGAAATCATTGAAAATTCCACGGAATTGGAGCTTTCGCATGAATGTCTTATTATGTGAAATTCAAACCCGCGTTTTATTTATTAACACGGAATTCAATTTTTAATCATTATGATCTGATGCTTGATCTTTTTGCACAAATTGGGTGACCGAGAATCGGCTTTCAGGGCTTATTGTTTTTCACCTGAAAGATCACTAAAACCACCCTTTATGCTTCTAAAGGCTTACTAATACTGTTTCATTGTTCTCACATAATGCTGGTTTCTGCGTCTTGATGACAGTAGAAAAATTCTCATAATCTATTGTAATGTAAAGCCTGGAAAGGTGGGCAATAAATGGCTGTGTTCATTACAAACCATCTTGCCGATTAGTCGAGCATTGGAAAAAGCATAAGAGGGATGAAAGAACCAGTATTTCTTCTTCTTTTTTTTTTTTGTTTTTTACCTCACAAACAAACATTTTAACAAAGAAAGTTTTTACCTTAAGATGAGATCAGCCTTTATTTTCACCCTTCTTTCCTCTGTTGCCTTTTCGTCTTCTGTCGAGAGCTGCGAAGCTGCTTTACAGTCCGGAGATGAAATTTATGAGCCTAAGCAGGACACCAATTTTATAGGGTCTGAACATGACTTCAAGTTGAAAATTGACGAGGCAAACAATCGCTTCATTGAATGCAACTTGGATGAGTATATTGACCCTGCTTGTTACTATGATGCCAAGATTGCGATGTTGAATCTTGCAGAGGAAGTTAAAAACTACAATGTTTCGGATTACAGCAAAAAGACACTTGACGTTGAACTTCGGCAAATGAAAGCCAAAGTATTTCCTTATTGGGATAGGATCGTAGAAGAGATATGTGGCGAGTTGACATATGATAATGATGTTTGCAAGCGCTTTAATTTTGAGAGTTTTGCGAAAGCAGTGAAAGATTTCGAGATCAGAATGTATCAATTATTGAATCGCGCTAAAGTGGATAGAGGCTATTTCCGCAAATCGCGTGGTAAGAAGGAGTACGATGAACTGGAAACTGTAAAACGTGAACTTGCGCTTCTCAAACAGGACAAATGGGATAAGGAGAAAACAGTGAAGCAAGTCAATGATCTGTGGAAGAAAGCTCAAGAGTTCCACGAAAGTATCCTGAGAATTTGGAATGACCAAGTTACAAAAGCCTAGAGAACTTCATCTCTTTTTTTTTTTTTTTTATCTTTTTAGTCTTTAGTTTTCAATCCTTTCACATTTTAAGAACGAGTAGTTGAACATCAATGTTATATTTCACTAAAAATTTTCATTTTAGATCGTATGGAAATTTACGAGCCAGGATGTGGGTCAGAATTGGTACCGAGGGCAGAGACCATACAGAGATATTGGTTTGGAAGCCTTGCATGGTGTTAAAAAGTCGTGAAAAAGTACATTATTTCATAAAAGGGTTGGCTTATTGCCACCAAGCTTTCTACTCCACTCAGCAAATCAAAAATCTACAAGAAACTGTGGTATTGGTATCCATAAAACATTTTTATTAATCCGTATCCGCTTAGTAAACGAAACCCAAAATCTTACCCGAAACGTGCTTTCTTCTGGCCTCCTCGTGGTCCATGATACCGGCAGAGGTGGTCAAGATAACGTAACCAAATTGTCTGGCAGGCAACAAGTTGTCGGTCCATCTCTCAATGTCACCAATCTTGACGTTAAATCTTGGGGAGATAACACCACACTTGTTCAATCTACCGGTCAATTGAACAACAATCTTACCAGATCTGTGGTCATCGACGTACTCGAATTCACCAATGTAACCTTAAATGTTAGTAATGTTTTCTTTTAGGAACCGGTTGACCGGGATTCAGAATTGGAAGAAGAAAAAAGAAAGAAAGGAAAAGATTAAATCTCCAAGACAATGTTTCAGTTCTTGTTCACACAAAAGAGCTCGTTCCAAAAGGCGAAATGTCGAGGGAAAGTAAACGGTTGGAGGGACAAACGACCTGAAACCGTGTAAGAAGCGTCCCCTCTTCGATCTCCCGAAAATTTAAAAGACAGAACGGGACTGAACACCGATCATTCCATCCAGTTATCATTTCGGGGGTTTGGGTGGTTGAGAAAGGAAAAGATTAAAAAAGAAAAATGTGTGGACGGAGTTCTCAAGTATGAAACCAAGGTTAAGTGAAGCACTGACGGGAGATCAAAATTTGAAAATTAAACAAGCGAAAAAAAAAAAAAAAAATAAAAAAAAAACATACCGTGCTTTTGCATGACCTGCAAGAACTTGATGATCACCTTAGACGAAGGTCTGATCAAAACTTGTCTCTTACCGGTCTTCTCAGCATTGTTAATAGCATTCAAGGCATCAGCCAAAACAGAAGTTCTAGTCATTACTTTCACATGGTTAGTATAAAAAAGAGGCACAATCACACAAAACAACAGAGCAGCATGAGTGTCCCAAACGGGATTCATGTAGCAGCACAAAATTCTCTAATATGAAAAAATTGCATTGGGTATAATAATAGAGGGAGGTGTCCGGGTGTCTCTAGTATGGAAAACTCATGGTGCGAGGCAATCACCAAACTGACTAGACTCCATGAATAAGAAAGATTTCTCTTCACTGATTTTTTCCCTTTCTTTCCAGAAAAAAGACCCCTGGATTCTCCCTCTACTGTTTTGCTGATAGTGCAACGGGCAACCGAACTTTATTTGGGACCTCGTTCGCTGATCTGGGCTCATCAAATAATCGGCAACATACTTTAAGGTATATGTGGTGATTGGAAAAGAAGAGTGGTGGAAATATCGTTGTATGAAAAAAATTTCTCACTTAAAAAGTGCGCTGAAGCAAAGAAGGAAGGGAAAAAAAAAAAATCGTTATGGCTATGTACAGGACCGCGACATTTCGACCTCGCGCTACAGACCCGTGCACCAAAACCAAAACATTAGCCGGAGGAGGAGGACCTATAGTAAGTTACTGAGATCTGATATTGTCTTAATTTCATACAAACGAAAGTATTCAGAAAAATCTAGCGCATGCTACCTTTGAAGTTAGTAAGACCCGCTTCTCGCGGTTTTTCAAAATGGGGCCTGAATTTCACATCCGTAAGAAATCTCCATGGTAAAAACCCAAATGGTAAAGATTCAAGTGATGCCTCAGAAGATACAACTAATAAGGCAAATGAAATCACACAGAATAATGGCAACAAAAGCCAAAATGGCATTTTCCAAGTCAAATCGCAATCGGCTAAATCTGCTCCGGCGTCTATGGATTCTGGGATTGCCAAATTGATGAAGAAAGACGTGAAGCCGTACATCCCCAAATTGAAACACCAGCGTCTTTCTTATGAGTATCCTGGATTACCAAATGAGGACGATTTCACCAAACATACCGATAAAATTAAAAAGCCCAAGAAAATCAGCCGATGGTCGCTGGTCATGCCCAAACTTGCAGTGTTTGGAGCAGTTATTTGGGGTGCATACGTAGTGAAAGTATGGTTCTATTCCTCTGAAGATGATGCGGAAAGCACCGAGCTTTTGGATCCCGGAGTGTTCCATAAATTCGTGGTCACACACAAGCTCCAAATTGATAAAGACCACTACCTTATTGAGGTGCGGCCAAAATACAACAATTGGCAGTATAGTTACTATGCACACTACGATAATAAGTCGATCTGGAGTGGCGACAAGATGTGGTCCGTGGAAATCAAACAACCGGATATTATGGTTGTACGCCTGTACACGCCACTCCCTCTTTATTTCATGAAGTCGGAGATTACCCGCGCGGGTAAAAAAGAGCCTTTGTTGCGTGTGATTGAAAACGATTGTGAAGACTACGATAAGGGAGGTGTTATGACGTTTTACATCAAGAAATACGACGATGGCGAAGTCTCGCGGTATATCACTAGCAAAAACGTGGGCGACGAGCTTGAATTGCGGGGTCCTCACGTGGATTATAAGTTCCCTTACCACCCATTAAACGCGTTCCATGAAAGGCCGATTTTCCGGGATTTACCTTCTAAAGTCGAGGCCGAAACGCTTTTGGATAGCGTTAAAAAAGAAAACAGTATACCGGACTACGATAACCTAGATTTCTATGGCGCAGGAACAGGCATAGCCCCGATATTGCAGGTGCTTTTTTCTCGTAATCCGTACAGGGGATTCGTGAATGTGCATTACCTGGCCAAATCCGAGACTGAGCTCGAGCCTTTCAAACGCTTTTTGTTCTTTTTGGAAAAGTTGGACCGGATCAAGTTGACCACTTATGTTGACACACATCAGCGACTTTCAGCAAAAGCCATCAAATCTCCCAATACCCCGCACTATATTAGCGAATTGCGGAAGGAAACACTTGAAAAGCCAAAAGAGGAAACCAAGGCTGATCAGCTCAGGTTGCGTACGGCTATTTTGGAGGGTAAAGACGAGAAACCCGTAGTGAAAGCAGAGCCTGTGGCAAGAGGTCCGTGGTATGAAAATGCATTGCAACAGGCACGTGATACGTCGTTGAAACCAAAAGAAAATGCAGCCTTGGCCGTTGTATGCGGGCCTGAAGGGTATGTGGAGTTTGTGGCTGGCGCCAAAGATTTGGCTACTGGCGAACAAGGACCAGTGAAGGGGCTTTTGGGCTCGAAGGGCTGGGATGAGACCAATGTGTTTAAATTGTAGCCAGTTTTGTAAATAGTAAGATTTAGACATATAGAAGGCGCTTTTTACGATAGTGCTGTACAAATTGCATTCGGTTCATTTTCAGGTATAATTTTATAAAAACTTGCATAAAGAAGCAAAGCTAAAATGCCATACAGCGATTGTAATGAATCTCAGGCTAGGCGATGAAATATCGAGCCCTAGTGAATTGTTTTATATGATTTTGATACAAGAATGTTGGAATGAAGGCCTACAAATGCGTTTACTTCTGTTCACGCCAAGACTCGCCTAGTTTTCTTGTAACTAATTTTTGTATCAGTTTATTCTTTCTATTGTCTGTTTCTCACATCTTACATTCATGAAATTTCAGGCCACCTTCGTTTCCCTCATAAATCTTCGTTGGCTTTTTGAAGCATTTTTAAAGACTTCGATCATTGACTTAAAGTAAGCCAAATATCATATTTAATTAAAATCCCCTATTTCTCCTTCACTTATTCTAGATATCACCATATTGTCTCCCACTAGATTATGCGCTTACAGGTCTCATGCGCGCACGTCTGAAGAACGCACTTTTCACCTCTTAATTAAAAAGCACGCGGTCTCATTCTAATACATTTCATCTTCAACTTTAAACAAGTCATGGATTCTGACTCTGACCGTACGCGGCAACTTTCGCTGGAGGTCTTCCAGAAAATCAAGCCTTATTGTCTGACGGTCTCTGAACTTGCATTCCAGCCATTGCTGGAAAATCTGGACACCCTCACTTATGCTCTACGGCAGATTCTGACGGAACTTGCCATTCATTATTCAAATCACACAAAAAATTCGGAAATTCAGGATTATGCGCTTAGCACAAAGCTTGCAGACTATGTGTTTTTCCCGCTATCGAATTTGCTCAAACAACCATCGCTTCCGGAATTGGTAGTGCAATACATCTTGGAGATTTTAGGGTTTTTGGTCACAAATGCATGGAGCCACGATATCGAGGAAAATTTACTAGAACAGCTCTTGACTTTATCGGTGTTTCTTGCTGGAGGAGAAGTTATTTCTCAAAAAAACCGTGTTTCTACTGTTGCGGGGAAATCAGAAGAGTTTGTTCGTGCAGTGAATTTGTGTCTTGTGGCACTAGTCAAATGCATACCTCGAGATTTCTTTATGGATAAGCAACATTTACAAAAACGACTTTCGCTATTAGGAGATGTTACTACGATATCGTTGGATGTGTTGGACATGTTTGTGCCCGGAACGGAGGACGACATGAATACATTATTACATACTTTGGCCTGGCTTTATTCAACACGAGTGTCTGCTGAACAAACGTCATTCGTGTTTCCTGGAATTATATCCAGAGTAATCAATTTCCACTCAAAAGCGAAAAACTTACCTTCCTCTACATTGCTCGCCATATTAGAAGTGCTCAAAGCATTGATCATAAAAGTATTTGCAGACAATACGCTTAATATTTCGGTTTCGGAAATGACAAATCAGCCTTCGGATCTACCCCCGCTTTCCACCTTTTTCGAAAACCTGGAAACTCAAGTTGTGCGTGAAGAATTTCCTGTCCAGGTATCACTATCAAGTTCTCAGAATAGTCATAGAACCACCGCCTGGTTAGAAGCCACATCGAAACAACTCAAGCTTTCCCTTTTGATATTTATGAAAAACCTCATTCTTACTCCAAGCTCGACTACGCGTATTCTTGCCAACCAGAAATTGACAGATGGTATTTTCGCTTTCGTTACAGAAGTTGTACGGAGCTGTTTCAAAGCACTTTCCAAGGAGGTGATTCCCAGCACTTTTGACGTGCTTTCGGCCCTATTTTATGTGATGACAAAAGACCAGAACGAATCCGCGTCCAGTTCATTGCTTCCAAAAGTCGACTCCGTGTATCTTTTACTTGCGCGTAGTGATTTAACGTTGTTATACAAACAGCTAGTGGCGAAAACGGAAAACCTAATCTCGTCTCAGTTACCCCCCATCTTGTCTTCCTTGAGTGAAGATAAAATTTGCCTTTGTATATCGGCATTGCAGGTGCATCTTCACGTGATTTCTTCGCTCGATTCGGCTTTGCTTAAGAATTCAGATACTCTTAATAAATTAAGCATGAAAATTTTGGAAACTTTAACTACAAGCATCACCCAAAATCTGTATCATGGCGAACGGAAGTTGAAGAGTGGATCAGGAAAAAAAGAGCTCCTCCAGTTTCTAGGTGGTGAAACACCTCTGGATCAAACCCAAAACCTGAATACTTTGGATGAAATTGAATTACCTCCGCATATCGATGCCAAAAAACTAGCGACAATCAACAGGAGAGAAGATTCTTTAGTTCCTGTGGGAAACACCAATATTGCTCGCCGTATTGATCTTGACTTGCAAACTCATGAAAAGGCTCCGTTTCTTTTTGGTACCACATACTCCAGAAACTCAGAGCAGGCCATTCAAAGTCTTGTGTTATTCATTGGTGAAAATTGCAGTGTGAATTTCACGGATATTATGTCATCTCTTCTAGTCCAAATTGATAATTCCAATGACGAAACAGGCGAACTAGCCCTGCGTTCGGTTTCCTTGTGGATTTCCAATTCGCTCTATAGAAGCTCCTCGAAGGCTGCTAAAAATGATAAAGTCTTCGACATGAATGAATTCCTAGAGTTTGATGAATCTGATTCAGACTCAGATCCAGATCCAGATTCAACAGACCCTGACAATGATGAAGATTCAAGCTACTTGCTTTTACAGACTGCGCAGGATATGCTTGAAGATACCAAAGCACTACTTGAGAAATCGGACTATGATACACGAAGCAGAGAGTATCAAATTTGTGAAACGGCATATACCGTTGCACTAGAGACTATTGGGCGTCTCTCTAACACTTTAACCAAAGAAGATTTCCAGACAGATGTTCTAATGGACTACCTATATCCGCTCTTGGAAGCGCTCACATATACGCCTAATTCGCAGGTGTATTTACAGGCCAGGGTTTCTTTGGGCCAAATCGTGAACACTCACTACAATGGATCCTTGGAAAATCTCGTCAATGACAATGCCGACTATCTCATTGATTCTTTGAGCATGAATCTTTCTGTGGCCAGTGGCCTCACACCTTCTTTGCCGGGAATTTTGCTCGTCGTGATTCGCATTAGTGGAGTGCAGTTGCTCTTGCTGAACCAGCTCCAGGATATTCTCAGTGAAATATTTATTGTGATTGACTCCTTCCATGGATACTCTACACTTGTGGAGAACTTCTTCCAAGTTTTTGAAGAAATTGTGTTGAAGGTCAAGGAGGTGTATGGGGCTGAATTATCAGACCAGAACAAAATTTCTCTGGACACGAAATCACCATACAAACCTTGGGGATTGACCTCTCTTGAAGATGTGCTCGTTCTAATTGATGATGCGAATAAATTGGTTGATCCTTTTGCAGACTATGACCCTGAGAAGGGGTATTTCCAGAGGAAACCGGGTGTTCCATTTGGTGAACAGTTGGGTGATTCAGATGATGAAGAGGAAGAGGAAGAAGAACCAGAGGAAAATGCACAGGAGGAACCTGAACAATGGTCGTCGCCCGTTCCAAAAAATATTTATACGTCTGTTCAGCAGCTTTTCACTTATGGACTCCAATTGTTATCGCATCCCTCCACCAAGTTAAAGATTCAGATTTTGCGAACATTGAAAGAAGCATATCCGATTATGAGCTCTAATTACAAAGCATTGATGCCTTTGCTTGCACAATATTGGCCCCTTTTGTTAGTAATGAGCACGGGCTCTTCAAACTTGGTTGAAGATATGGAATCCAGCGGACATGCACATGCTCAGGCTGATCAACTTATTGCTCCAACTTTAGAATTCATGATTCGGATCTTTGACGAAGACAGAAAACACGAGAAGTTTATGGCCAGCAGGTTTATTGATATGTGGGAATTCATGAAAAAGAAGGTCCCTGCATTTTCAACCATTTTGGACACTGAAGTTTCCGACAATAAACAAATGGTGGCCCTGAAATTGCTGCGGGAAAAGAAATTTCAACTATACTCAACGTTGTTTGTCCGTGGTATTGGGATTTATGAAAAGGCCGTTCCCGATTTGGTTGCACATGAAATGGTCAAGGTGTGTTACGGGCTTGGCATTGATGAATCAGAGGATATCTGCAGAGAGGTGCAGAATCATTTATGGGTATTGAAGCATATGTAGTAATCTTAGAGGGTTCATCTTATGAACGAGACTAACATTGATCTTTGATGGCTTCAGTGGCAGTTGTGTATCACTGCCCGAAGTTTCTATGACGAATAATCCGCTCATTAATTTCCGATCAGCATCCCCCGAAGAGAAACGTTGGTTTGATACAACTTCGTGACTTAATTGTCATGTTTCAGTGAACAGCTCTTTTTCATTTCGCAATAAGCTTCGTTCGAGAAATTCTGGATTTGAATTCCCCAACTTTGGTGCAATTGATTTTGGTAAGACCGTTATGAAAGAAGATTTACAAAAAATCGAACAAACAATCAGCAAAGTGCAAGATTTGATCTACTCCAGGAAAATCACACCCAATAAGCCGTGGTCTGTGGTAAAATAGCCATGATAATTATTTGAGAGGTGGGTCATGATTTTGCAATATCAATAAAACATAAAAACGGTTTACTCCAACAATTTGCGGCATATTGACTTTTCAGTTCAACAAGAGATTTCATTACCTTTTCATCCAATTCCTCATATACAAATCATCAAATAAGCTTCATAGGCTGGACTCCCCCACCGCAATCCTTCACGTCCAATTTCTCCCACACCGTCCGCCACCCGAAAATCACCCCTTTCTCCACCGGCAATTCTCCTTGTACCTCTTCGCTCCAGGAACCACATTGGACTGAACCGTTTGGTTTCTTCCCACAAAGTCGGTGCTGCTGAGACTGCCGAACCACTAACTGCAGCTGCCACATTTGGCCGTAGCTATAGGCGGGCACGGAGTAAGTACGGACTTCAGGCTGTGATGAAGCAGTACTTTCTGGTCGCATGTAATTTGTGTATATTGCTACTTTTTTCCCAAATTGAATGTTGAACTCTGAATTTAACGTACTTGGGATTAACCCCACCAGCGATGAAGCGACAGTGAAAGGTAAAGAGCCAAATTCGTTCAGATAAACACAAGAAGCTGGGGCCCAGTCCTTCCAGATAATATCCTGCCTTGTAACTCTGTATTGAGACCAGGAAATAAAATCGTCAGTAGTCTGGAGATTCACAACACCGTGAATATCTCCTTCTACCATAAAAATAAAATCGGTAACCGCCGGCTCACTCTCAGCTTTTTTGACGATTTCCTGGTATGCTGAGGCCATAGTATCATGACTTGGGAAACTTATTGCACCTGCTAAAGCCAGCATGAGTAATTGTGCCAATGAGAAGAAAAGAAGTAACATTTTTGGAAAAGTATTTTTATTTCCTATAGAAGGTACTTTTCTTTTCGTTTTTCGTTCGACTCTCTTCCACATATTTGCTTTTTATTGGAATGATCTACAGTCTGTTCTCAAATCTAAAGAATTTCACTAGCATAGCCTCGGTCATAGTTTAGTTAAGTTTAACACAGCTACTTTCTTCTCAATTATATGATCTCGGTTCACTCCGAAGTCTGGAATTGTAACGCAATTCTGTGAGATTTCGCTGATTCCGAAAACTATCATATTATTGTGGGGAATCTCCACTTATTCTCATTGTGTCTACATAATTCATTTTTTCAATAAATGAGATTAGTTGAGATGCGGGGTGGGCCTAGTTTCATTTCATATTGAAGATTTCAGTGTGGTAAAGACCATGATTTTGATCAGAAAATTATTATCGAGATTTGTTTCTTAAAAATTCAGATATCTCAGGAATTTAATGGTATCGAGTAATTCTAGTACGTCAAGATTACTGCAATTAATTCTCAGTTCTTGGCCATTCCTTGAAAGAAGAGTTATCTAAGATGAAAATCTTACAAAACCTTAATATTTTCAAAACAAATTTCAAACCTTTCTGATTCTAAAAACTTTTTCCCCTTTCAAAAGAAGCCACTGATTGCTGTTTTCTCTTCAAACAATCTTCTAGAAAGTTCGACTCCCCATAAACAAAATATACAATCTCACTATAAAAGAACTCAAATACTCTCCAAAGAAATTATGAAGCTCTGCCGCAAGTATTCCCATTAGAATTTTGCCACCCAGTGCTCCAACCATAACTTTGTCCACCAGCCACAGGAAGACGACCTCCATACGGGCCTTTCCATTCCCCACACTTTATTCCAGTTTTACCATAATGTTTTTTGCGGCATTTCTGGCGCTGCTGCTGTTGAACCACCACCATTTGCTGGGCCCAGATTTGGCCCATACTGTTTGCCGGCACTGTAAACCATTGGGTCAGTTTTACCAGAACACGTGATACCACTTTTGCACCTAGATCATAGGCACGTTTGGAGGCAAATCTGAAATCAAAACCATCGTCCCACATTGCACGCTTGACAACTCTCAGCTCCAAAAGCACCGATTGGGCAATCTCCGAATTATTGATTTCTACACAGGATACTGGCTCCCAAGCACCCCATAATAATTGCTGCTGTAAGATGGCAAAATTTGTCCATGAAGCACCTAAAGGTGCACTGTGTTCATTCCATCGTTTATCTAAGTCATCGGGCCTGTCGATTGTAAAATTGACAATTCCAAATATTTGATTGTCCACTTGTATAATGTGGTTTGTGGGCTCTCCGTCCCAGGGAACAATGTCTGCAAGATTGTCAATTGCCGAATGCATCGTTTCGAAACTAAGGATATCCGGTGTAATTTCTTTTTCTTCTGCTAAAACAACCGCAAAGCTAAATAAGAGAATGAGAAGTGCCCACAATCCAGCAGAAGGGCCTTTTCTGTGATTCAGTGCCGCGTTTGCTAATTCACACACCCCGTCTTTACTAATTTTCCCACATGGAAACACTATGGTCATGGCTTGATCTTCATTGGAAGTGGTGATTGTCGTTGTTGGCGTGACAACAGTTCCCGCAACTAGACCGCCCATTATCCTTTTCTGATTTTGTTCTTGTTTCCTCTATCCGTAAGAAGTGGTTACGTCTACAAGAGAAATTCTCACATATTTATACAATACATCTCATGAGTTCTCCGCTTTCATTTCCTTTCAGATGCCACCGAGGCAGGTAAATCGTAATTAGAGAGCTGAAATCACGTGTTAGTCCACCTTTTTACAAAAAAAAAGAAAAAAAGGAGTCCATAGTTGGAGAAGATAAACAGCAAGCGCGTGATTTTGGACATTAGGTTGTGCCCGCCTTTCTTCTTAGGCTTTTAGAAGTCCCAGTGAAATCATTGTGTGCTTAGAAAAAGTCATCCTCGGCAAACCCACAAAACTTAAGAGGTGTGTGTAATATTTCTATACACAGAATGGGGAGCACAGTGTGTTTTTTTGACGTGTGTATATACCCCATCAAGCAAGGGTTTGGCTCAATCCGGGAAGCGTCAAATAGCACAAAGTGTCACACGTGGTTTATAGTCGCTAAATAGGGAAATGAAGTACCCCTTTTTGGCCAAGAATGTATGGAGAATCAAAAATTAGAAACTTAAACAAGTTGTGGGGAAAACTCTATTCTATTTTAGGAGGAACTGCAAACAGCTCAGTATATTAATATTTTGCCACCAAAACTTCAGACGAGGTTTGTAGGAAAACAACATGCGTATTTTCTCTATAATAATGTTCTTTAACTTTGAGTTTTTGAAATCAGTTCAGCAACTCTACAGTGATGCTCTATAATTTATCATTATTGGAGGTCAAAGAAGTGCACTTAAATTAGGGGCTTTGTTCGCTTTCAGAGGCTTATAATTCAATTTTCGCAATGCTCCACACACTTTGCGAGAGGAATCTTTCTCACATGATTTATTTATTTACATGATCTCCCACAACACATTTCCCTAAACCAATTCACGAATTTTGTTTTATTCTCTTCTTGTTTTTGTTTTTGTCTTTACTAGATGATGTGAAAATTCAGGAAGTACTGGAGTTTTCAATACAACTCCTGGGAATTAGGGAATTTAGGGGTATCCAACAGAATTGATGGAAACATGTTTTAATAGTGTCTGAGACTGCGACTGCAAAAATTAAAGTTATAAATGAAACGCAATTTACTAAATAGGTCTATCAAAAGGGTATAAGCCTTTTCCACCTAATAACACTAGAACTTCTTTTTTATATTTTATTGAAATTTTCACCCACGTCCACGGTTTTGGCCACTGATTAGTAGATAATTCGCTGTTCCTATAAATTTCCAAATTTTAGATGGTGTAACAAATTTTTATCTTGCTTTTGCATCGATCTATCAATTGAAATAATCCATATAACAAATATACTTCGAATCAATTAATTGAATTGAAAGAGTTATTTTCACCACAGGTCTCGAAATCCATTTTATCCCAACCAGTGCTCCATCCTATACTAATAGCATTACTCACAGGCAAATCTCCTCGGATATCCTCACTCCAATCGCCTAGATTCAATCCACGAACTCCCAAAATTTTCAGGCATTTTCGATACTGCTGATCTTGCCATACCATAAGTTGCTGTTGCCACACCTGACCATAACTTCTTGGAGGCACTGTATAGGTCCTAATTTCAGTATTCATGTTTTTTTCTGTAGTACGGTAACCAAATCTTAATGCAGCTTTATTTCCGTAATTTATGTTGAAGCCTGATCTCCAAGTAGCACTCGCAGAGGAGGCCCCTTTGAGAGTTATTTTGATGGGGGTACTCCCAAGTCCATTTTGGTGGACACAAGATGCTGCAACCCAGGGTCCTTGCCATGTTCCCTGTTTCGTTACTTGGTGTTGTGTCCACGAGATTTTGGAACGTTCATTCTCGTTCTTTACCTCCTGAACCTGCTCCACTTTGAAATCAGAAATCCCAATAAGTGCTTCGCCTATAAAGAATGAGAAATCAGTAACGTTGGGGTCATTCATCGCCAAATACGCAAGTGAGTCGACTGCATAACTTAAATTGTCAAATCGCATAGTGTTCTGCATTGCTGGGCTCTCCAACGGCATAGATACAGCAAGACACATAGAAAGTAACATAAAGAGTAAAGAATTTCCGAATTTCATGAACAGTTTGCACAAAATTACCTTTTCAGAGAATAAGAAAGGGCCTCTTTTTGAAGTACTATATGTATTTGTGGAATAGAAATCACTCTGGCCGGAAAAGATTATCCCAGGATCCACTGAATCGATTTGTGACAAAAACATTTGATTTTTTTTTCCTTTATTCCGTTTTCCTTTATTCCGAGATACTTATAAAATCTGGACCGCGAGGTTCTTATTTATATATATTTCAACGGTGCTGTGTATCCCTTGTGAGTATAGACGTATAGGCACAAGGTCAAGAAAGGATCGGCATTATCCGAGAAAGGAAATGGGTGAAACAAGAATCTGAACAAGGCCCCAGTTCTTGAAATCTCCACATTTCATTACTAGCCAAACCGTTGAGCGAATTCGAAAACGCTAATTTGATTTTGTAGTAGTTCGTTCGTACGTGTACCCCACAAACCGAGATTCAATATTTCATGACCAAAGAAGCGAAATTTCAATTACAAGCGTCTCCGTTCAAGGTCAGCTTTTCACTTTCTAATTTCACTAATTCTTTTTTCATTTACAACAAGCAGTGGATTCTTCTAGAAAGTATACTCCAGGAAATGTCTCTATTTAACTTTTTGATGGCGAGATTCTTCATCCAATACTTTCACAAACTATTCTACATGTCAATTCTTACAAAGGATGGATTCAAAATTTGAGTTTCTTATTTACGAGAGTTTCACCATTGTCAATACATAGTATACCGTCTCCTGTCAATGTGTTCCATGGGTACAAAAGTCGAAGTTTATTTTCCGCCAATCTGTCACCCACTCGAAATTCACCCCCGATTGTACCGGTAAGTTCCCACGAAAATAATCACTCCAAGGCTCACAAGTAGTTCCATCTGCTCCATTCTTTAGCCTCTGGCATTTTCGATGCTGCTGATCCTGCCACACCATCAATTGTTTCAGCCATACTTGACCATGTCCAAAGCCCGGAATTGCATACCAAGCAGTTTCGGAAATAAGGTTAATCTTTGTTGTTTCTTGTCCAATTATCCGGCTGGATAAAAAGCCAAATTCCAAATTAAATCCCTTTTTACAGCTGGCTCCATTAATTACAGATCGAGTCACTGCTACACTGACCGCATGGGACAGATCCAAATTTGAATAAACACACGAAGAGGGTTTCCAGTCCATCCACCACATGCCTTGTTGAGGGGTTTGGAACTCAATCCAAAAAGAACCAATAACGGCATCTTCGGCACTCCATCTTTTCTTCTTCGTTTCTGGCACTAAAGTGGAGTTTTAAATTCCCACCGTTTGTCCTTGAACTGATAACAAGAATTTAGAAGTATCAATACCATCCAAGGCCATTTGCGTGATTTCGGAAAAGGCACTCTCGCGGTCCTCAAACTCAAGTATGATGGGGTCCAACTCGCTTTCATTTGCTAAGCATCCCCGGTAGTTTGTGAAGATGAATGATATCCATATAAACACAAGAAAATTATTCATTTCGTCAAAAGCTTGTGAGTTAATCACTCTACCAATAAAAATCCAAACTTACTGAGGAGATATCTCTTTTTTTAAATGTTGTTATTTTAACATTGCTATTATCTTCTTTGTTCTTTCGCCAAACTTTAGTGTGTTGTGTTTGCATATGTCTGCTACCGATGGAATATTCAGTACCAACTTTATTCCGCTGGAAATACAATTTCAGTTACTGGGCTATGCTACAGATGATACAAAACTATTATAATTTTTTCTTTAGTTTCACATAAAGAATGTATTTTGTATTTCTTTAATTGTTTTCAAAACCGTGTTTACTGAAAGTGATCCACCGAGCCCTTATTTCATCTTTTTCTCGTCGGCCTTTGTCAAGACCAAGACTTTCTACACTTTTCGAGAAACTTTGTGGTACTTTCCAAGAATTCAAAATATCTTCTTTTGGGAGGGTCAACTCCAAAAAGTTACCCAAAAGTGATTGCAAGAGGAATTGAAGTGGAAGAAAAAGAATAAGAAAAAAGCTTCTTATAGTGTCAACCTGAAACACTGTTCCATTTTCGAGACGTTGTGTCTTTATCTCCGAAAATGTTACTGGAATCATTTTAATAAGCGAAGCAATCATATTGTTCTAGATGTAACATCTTTTTCAGTTTAACCTTTTTATCTAGGCCACACTATAGTTCGAAAAGTTTAATGCACTCGTGTATGACTCTTATAATTGTTTTATATCTACAGTTGACTTCAAAGGAGTGTATTGCAGATGCAACCTCCTTTTGTCGACTCCAAGTAAATTGATGTGAAAGGTTTCATTTCGCCTCCTGTTCGTTTTACGTGTTGGAATTTTTGAACCAGGATCTGAAAACATATATGCAAGGAAGAATTCAAGCCTTACAAGAAGATAAGAGTAGTATTTTTTATTGGCTATTTTCTTTCCTAAATGTTACTCCTATTTTTTTTTCTTCTTTTTCTCTCTTTTCTTTATCTGCCATTGTTCTCCAGCTTGCTTTTTTAGTGCATGTGGGCATTTCCGGAAGCTATCTTGCAGGTTACGTTCCTCCGCCACAAGAGTGGAAGTTCATATTTTGTTTACCTGTAGACCATCCAAAACTCACCCCATTTTTCACTGGTAAGTCGCCCCGGACATATTCGCTCCAGGGGTCACATTTGATGCCTCCCTTTTGATAATGGTGTTTTTTACACTTCCGGTGTTGCTGGTCCTGCCACACCATTAACTGCTGTTGCCATACTTGACCATAACTATGGGCCGGCACAGTGTATTTCCTAAGCTCTGATTTTGAATTCTTCTCTGTAGTTTCGAGATTAATCGACATACTGGACAGATGCCCAAACCCAAAGTTAAAGCCAGCTCCAGCACTACGTCCGTAAGACATTGACTGGGTTAAAGTAACTTCGATTGGTGTATCGCCATGTTCATTTTGATGCACGCAAGATGCTGGGTACCAAGGTGCAAGCCAGGTACCTTGTTGGGCAGTCTGGTGCTCTGTCCACGAAGCTCCCAAAGGAGCGTTTCCAGCGTTCCATCTTTTGGCTTTCAAACCAGGATCATCAAGGGCAAAATCGGTAATACCAACTAGTTTCCCATCAACAAC
>JAJMCO010000109.1:0-38576 GCA_030573015.1 Metschnikowia peoriensis | reverse complement strand
TAATATTTTGTTCAACACGGCGTTGAATCTCATACTGCATCACAAATCCTCACCGTAGGACCTCATTAATTAATCCTGTATACGGACGCTTTCTCGGAGTCATGTCGGAGTCACTTGTGCCACGATAGATCTCAGTAACAGGGCACGGTTGCAAGATTCTGGTCCCGGATTTTGTGAATACTCTTCTCAAATTCTAAAATGGCATATAGACCTCCAATTTAAAAATTCTTTTCATAAGAAAGGTTCAATTGACCAGCAAGCCTCTCGCGCAAGCCCGATCAGCAAGAAATTAGCAGAATTGGCAGTTCGCACGTGACGTGGCCTGAGAGACTCACTGAGAAAAAAAATGACTAATATGAAAATTGCTTCCCCATATAACTTGGAAGTTTCTGCTTTATTTCTACAAATTTTTTTGACACTGTTCGTACAAAGTTTGTTTGATAAACCTACGTTTTCTTTTTTTTTTTGACACAAACCATATTTTGTATTTGTGAATTGATAACTGTTTAACCCAGTATTTCCACCTTAGTTTTTTTTTTTGGATACATACACACAATCACAATGTCTGCTCCCCAAGATATTGCTTCTTCTTTTAAGCAAGCGTTGAACCTTGACTCTGGCTCCCCAAATGCCGTGTCTACTTCGCCAACTCAGTCATATTTGAGCCAATACGCCAACCAGAAACCCACCAAGGCATTGAAGCCATTTTCCACCGGAGACATCAAGATCTTGTTGTTGGAGAACGTCAATGTTACCGCCATTGATCTTTTCAAGAACCAGGGCTACCAGGTCGAGTTCTACAAGTCCTCTTTGCCTGAGGAGGAGTTGATTGAGAAAATCAAGGACGTGCATGCGATTGGTATTAGATCCAAGACCAAGTTGACGGAGAATGTGTTAAGACACGCTAAGAACTTGGCTGTTATTGGCTGTTTCTGTATTGGTACCAACCAGGTCAACTTGGAGTTTGCTGCCAAGTCTGGAATTGCCGTCTTCAACTCCCCCTTCTCCAACTCTAGATCTGTGGCCGAATTGGTCATTGCTGAGATCATCACTTTGGCCAGACAATTGGGAGACAGATCCATCGAGTTGCACACCGGTACCTGGAACAAGGTTTCCGCTAAGTGTTGGGAAATTAGAGGTAAGACCTTGGGTATTGTCGGTTACGGCCACATTGGTGCTCAGTTGTCTGTGTTGGCCGAGGCCATGGGTATGAACGTGATTTACTATGACGTCACTATGATCATGGCTTTGGGTAACTCGAAGCAGGTCGACTCCTTGGACGAGTTGTTGCAAAAGGCCGACTTTGTCACCTTGCACGTACCTGCCACCCCAGAGACCAAGAACTTGTTGTCTACCCCTCAATTTGCTGCCATGAAGGATGGCTCTTATGTCATCAATGCTTCCAGAGGTACTGTTATCGACATTCCTGCCTTGATACAAGCAATGAAATCGGGCAAGATTGCTGGTGCTGCCTTGGATGTATACCCACACGAGCCAGCTAAGAACGGTGAGGGTCTTTTCTCCAACGAGTTGAACTCCTTCGCCGAGGAGTTGTGCTCCTTGAGAAACGTGATCTTGACTCCTCATATCGGTGGCTCTACCGAGGAGGCCCAATCTGCCATCGGTGTTGAGGTTGGTACTTCTTTGATCAAGTACATTAACGAGGGTAACACTGTGGGCGCCGTCAACTTCCCTGAGGTTGCCTTGAGAGACTTGGACTTGGACCAGGAGAACTCCGTCAGAGTGTTGTACACGCATCAAAACGTCCCTGGTGTGTTGAAGACCGTCAACAACATTTTGTCTAACCACAACATTGAGAAGCAATTCACTGACTCCAGAGGTGATGTTGCATACTTGATGGCCGACATCTCCCAGGTCGATATGTCCGATATCAAGTCCTTGTACGAGCAACTAGAGCAAACTCCATACAAGATCGCCACCCGTTTGTTGTATTAAGCTGCTAGCACGGGAGAAGTTGTATACGAAATAAATATAAATGCAAATGTTTTGAATGTTCTGTGTAGATGAAAGCTCGGTATCCTAAGAACTACTATGAGATCTTAGTATTTCACTGAAAGGTTCAGTCCCTTCGCAATGTAGTTTGTTAAAAATTCACACAGTAATTTCAATTTTAGAATTGTTTCTGGCAATTTCGAGTCGATTTTTTCCTGGATACGAGACAATTTAATTTAGCTTTCTGTCATTGACCGACGAAAGTTTACGAATTATATTTGAAAATTGAATAACAAAAGATACTGGTCAGTGAAGCCTATAGCTAGAACTCATAAACTATAAAGGACCTTTATTTCTTTGGAATCAAAATCAGCGGGGTTTCATCTCAAAAGAAGCAAGAAATTGACTGACCAACACAGGTTGGTCTTTGCCATAGTCAGGGTTCGGGAGCGCACAATTAGTGGCCATTTCTTGCCACTTCACAGCAGAGCAGATCAGTAGCATTGAAGATACATTTGTTTGAGCAATCTTACTTCGAACGCTTTTTCCATTCTTTTGTAAGACATCTTCTGACAATAAGAGCAGATTACATTACCAAGAATATAAATCTCCTATTTTTTTATCAATTTTTATCAATTTTTATCAATTTTTATCACTACACACTTTGGTAGTGGTGGCACCTCCGGAGACACACCTGTGCACCAAGCCACTCGCGTGCGACGAGTACCAGTGGCGACCGCAGGCTCGTCCATAGAAACGCACAGACCAACTAGAGACCAGGCCCGCAACCACCACATTTTCTCCCATTCAAATATTAAAAAATCAAAAAAAAAAAACTACAACACATTAATAATCATCACGTTAGATATTTGAAAAATGGCGTTGGTTTCTGCAGGCCCATACATTGCGTTGCTTTCCGAGCACGACCACACGTTGAAGTCGCATGCGTTAGCGTCGTTGAACAGTGTCGTGGACGAGCTCTGGGCCGAAATTGCGAATAACTTACCTGAATTGGAAGATCTTTATGAGGACTCGCTTTTTGGTGACCGTGCGTTGGCTGCACTTGTGATCTCGAAAGTTTACTATAATCTTGGCGATTTCGAGGCGTCGGTGAAATATGGCCTTCGTGCTGGGAACGAGTTTAACATTGAGGAAAAGTCGCAGTACATAGAGACCATTGTGTCTCAGTGTATCAGTATTTACACGCTGGAATCGCAGAAAATTTATAGTGGCGAGGCTACTGGGCCTGTGAACACGCAGCTCACATTGGTCTTTGAGAAAATGGTGCAAAAATGCATTGCCGCGGGCGACTTGCGCTTGGCCTTAGGAATTGCTGTTGACAGTTTCCGCTTAGACATTATCACACGTATCCTTAGTGAGGAGTTGGCACGTGACGAAGAGCTGGGGGCCCAGTTGGTCAACTATGTGTTGACATGCGCCAAGCTGGTGATTACACATGCCGGGTTCCGTGCAGACGTCTTGACTGCGTTGATTGATTTGTTGTTGGCCATGCAAAACAACCAGGATTTCTTTACTGTGTTTAAGATCATCGTGCAATTGAATGACCCAGTGTTGGCCACCCGTGTTTTCAAGAAACTTGTGGCACAGGGTGATCATTTGGTTGCGTACCAGGGCGCGTTTGATTTGGTCAGTTCTGCTTCGCAGGAACTTGTGGAAAACGTGTCCAAAGCATTGGCTTCAGACGACTCTTTCGACCCACAAGAACCTGTACCTGCACGGGTGCTACATATCTTATCGGGTGTGCCCACATGCGACTTGGATATCACGTTCTTGCACAAGAACAAAAACATTGACATTCTGATTTTGAACTCGACCAAGCACGCATTGGAAGGTAGAAACTCGATCTTTCACTCCGCCGTGACGTTTGCCAATGCATTCATGCATATGGGTACTACTGACGACTCCTTCTTCAGAAAGAACTTGGACTGGTTGGGCAAGGCCTCAAACTGGTCGAAGTTTTCTGCCACTGCTGCACTTGGTGTCATCCATAAGGGAAACCTCTCGCAAGGCCGCAATATCTTGAAGCCATACTTGCCAGGCTCCACCGGCTCTGCATACACCAGAGGTGGCTCCTTGTTTGGCTTAGGCTTGATTTTTGCTGGCCATGGAAGAGAGACCATTGACTATCTCAAGCTGTTTATTGACGAAAGCGGCAATTCTGCAGGCACTGCTACATCGGACGTGGTGTCTCATGGTGCCTGTCTCGGAAGTGGTGTTGCCGGTATGGGTTCTAATAGCGAGAGCCTTTACGAGGCGTTGAAGGTGGTGCTTTACTCTGATTCCGCTGTGTCAGGTCAAGCCGCCGGTTTGGCTATGGGTTTGGTGATGCTTGGCTCGGGTAATGCTGAGGCCATTAACGACATGTTTACCTACGCCCAGGAAACACAGCACGAGCACATTGTGCGTGGCTTGGCCATTGGTATTGCCTTGTTGAATTATGGACAGGAGGACAATGCTATTCCAATTATCGATAAGCTTTTGGACCAAGAGAACCCCATCTTGAGATACGGTGGCGCCTTCACTATTGCTTTGGCATATGTTGGGACGGGCAACAACGACGCAATTAAGAAGTTGTTGCACTACGCCGTCTCTGACCCATCGGATGACGTTAGAAGAGCAGCTGTTATTGGTTTGGGTTTCTTGCTTATCCGTGACCACACTGCCGCACCTCAAATCGTCGAACTCTTGTCGCAATCTCACAACCCTCACGTGCGTTATGGTACTGCCATGGCCTTGGGTATTGCTTGTGCAGGAAGAGCTTCCCCTGCAGCCCTTGAAGTGTTGGAGCCATTGACAAAGGATAGCGTAGATTTTGTTAGACAAGGTGCTTTACAAGCGTCTGCCATGATCTTGATTCAACAAAATGAGGCCACCTTCCCTAAGGTGAAGGACTTCCACAAGTTGTACCTGGAGACCATCAAGAATAAGCATGAAGATGCTATGGCCAAGTTTGGTGCTACGTTAGCACAAGGTATCATTGATGCTGGTGGTCGTAACGTCACTATCAGTTTGGAGAATGCCAACACCAACACTTTGAACACAAAGGCCATTGTCGGTCTCGCGGTTTTTATGCAATCCTGGTTTTGGTTCCCCTTTGCCCACTTTTTATCGCTTTCGTTTGCGCCCACTGCAATCATTGGTGTAAATGAAAACCTCAAGGTGCCTCAGTTCGACTTGAACGTACACAGCAAGCCTGAGTATTTCGGATACCCACCAAAAGTGGAGGAAGAGAAGGAGAAGCAACCAGATAAGGTGGCCAAGGCTGTTCTTTCAACGACAGCTAAGGCCAAGGCCAGAGCCAAGATGCAACAGGCCAAGAAGAAAGAGGAGCAAGATGATGACCAAATGGAGGTAGATGAGAGCGAGAAAGTCAAGAGTGAAGACAGTACCGAGGATGATAAGACAAAAAAGAATGGCGACGAAGAGGCATCGGAAGAAGAGGAAAGCACCGAGTCTTCCTCTAAGTACGAGCAAGTCGGCATCCGCTATGTAAAGACACCATATCAGATCAGCAACTTATCGCGGGTGTTACCATCGCAAGCAGGATTTGTTTCATTCAACAAGGACGAGAGATTCCTGCCAATCCGCAAATTTAAGGGATCCGGCGGAATCATTGTTCTTGAAGACAAGAAGCAAGGTGAACCAATTGAGGTGATTAAGACTGTGAGACAGATGAACATAACCGAGGCCCCACTCCCTCAACCGTTTACATTGGCGGGCGAGGACTTGGAGGATGAGTTAGAGGAGTAGTAGGTGTTAGATCAAGAAGAGAATAGCTAACGAAACAAAAATAAAGAAAAAAAAAAGAAGCACGAAAAACAGCTCTGTAGCGGCGAAGAAAGCTAAATGAGAAAAGTAATACATGATTTTTTATGTATTTTCTTTTGTCAATTTCGTTATTTTTATATTTATTTTGCTCTCTTTAATTTTTCCGTTTTGAGCATCGGGCCCGTGGGAACTTGGAAGGAAGGGTCTTAGATCGCGAAAAAAGCACAAGCAATCTGGGGAGCCTGCATTTCATTTAATACCGTCCCACTTCTCCTTGCCATTGGCATCCCACCCCCACATTGGGCAGAATACTTAAAACCCCCGCTGGTGCCCCGGGAAACAAACCCCAAATAACTTTTTTTCTTGATTTACATTTTCTGTGTTTGGAAGAAAGAAAAAGAAGAAAAAAAAAATAAGTCTAAATAATTAGACTAGATATAATGGCGACCACGATGCTGACTAGTTCTAGCGATGCACTGGGTAAAGGCACTCTTGGTGAATATGGTATCACTATTGTAAAAACACAATCGCCTCAAATAACATGTGGACGGACCTGTTTTGCGAGCCAATTGGAGCCAGAGCTTTTTGTCTCGCAGCATGTGCCTTACAAAAACGTGCTATTTTGTGAGGGTATATCTTCAGGCGATGTGGAATTGACGTACGTTGAAGAAACCCAAAATGGCGTGGCGATCCATAAGAACGTGGTGGATATCGGGGGCTATGCGCCGGACGCGCTTCCCGACGTGACGCTGCAGATCCTTCTGCTTGCGTATGCACAAAGCCTGCCTCCGCCAAGACGTGTTTTCATCATCATCAACAATTATGGAGGCAAGGGGAATGCCCGCAAGTTGTACCACTCGCAAATTGTTCCAGTTCTCCGGGCGGCTCGTGTGAAACATACCTGTGTGGAAACAGAGTATGTTGGCCATGCGGCGGATATGATGCGTGAGCTTGACATTACTGCCTACGACATAGTGGCCTGTTGTTCTGGAGACGGAGTTCCTCACGAAGTAATAAACGGCTTGTATCAGCGACCTGACCGCGAGCTTGCGTTGGAGCAAATTGCAGTCACTCAGCTTCCTTGTGGCCTGGGAAATGCCATGTCTTTAAGCAGCCATGGTACCAATAACCCAGGGCTTGCATGTGTAAGAATGCTTAAACTGGGCCGCACACACATGGATGCTATGGCAATTTCACAGGGAGACAAAACCAAAATCTCGTTTCTCTCGCAGGCTTATGGCACTATCGCCGACGCCGATATCGGCACCGAGCACTTGCGCTGGATGGGGCCTGCGCGCTTTGATTTTGGTGTCACTCAACGGCTCTTTGCGAAAACTACATATCCATGTGACTTGTATGTGAAATATGTTTATCGCGATAAAGAAGCGGTGAAAAGCCACTATGAAAAGCACCGTTTTTTGCTTCCAGATTCCCGGAGCGTACATGAACAGGACCTCAAGCCAAAAGGTCCCAATTTAAGTGAACCGGTGCCCAGTGACTGGGAGCAAGTCCCACGGGAAATTTCGGATAACATCAATGTGTTCTACGTCGGAAAAATGCCATACATGCTGAGTGACGCTCAATTTTTCCCCGCCGCATTGCCCGACGATGGATGCATGGATATGGTTCTTACCTCTGCCAAAACTTCCTTCTTTAAAATGGCAAAATTGCTCTTTGCCGTGGAGCGTGGAGGCCACGTGAAGTCTGATGAGGTCATTCATGCAAAAATCGCCGCCTATCGCCTCGTTCCCCGTATCTCTGCTCAAGACCATTTTCTCTCCATCGATGGTGAAAGTTTCCCGTTCGAGCCCTTTCAGGTAGAGGTGCTTCGCAATGCGTTGACCGTACTTTTGGATGACGGTGCATTTGTTGATACCTCCTTCACGCAGCGCGGGGACTAGGGGAGTTTGATCCACCTTTCCGCAGAAGGAATGAGTGGTAGAGCCATTGAGCTGTAGGGAAGATATACACTCTTGTCCGAAGTACTTAAGTTTCACTCATTTGTTCACTACCAACATGAAGTTTTGGAGAAGCAGGTTTCTTTCAGCTGTGGCTCACGCCACTCGCTTAGCGGCATATTTATATATAATCAGCTATATTAAATTATTTCCAAAACCGCGCAATGTAATACAAATAAAAACATATATATAACAACGACTGCCTTTTGGATCACTAAATGTTTCCTAATATTTTGAGAAATCCCGTTTGTGGACCTGGGTAAAAAAAAAAAAAAAACACTTATGCGGTAAAACAACTCTTAAAATATGTCACTCCAACACGGAAAAACGGAGGATTTCTTGCAAAATGATGCTAGGTGCACATCTTAAACCAAAAGGTTGAAAATGATCAACTCAACTATAATGAATTGATCTGAACAAGTGAGCCGAGGTTTCGCACAGTATCACTTACCGCTTATGTCTCGTGAAAAGTGTCGATAAGTAAATTCTTCCATTCATTCGATCAGCTTAGTCAATTCCACAAGCCATGTCACGCTATTGGCTGTAAATTCGAAGAAAGCTGATTGCATAAGTATACTTTTATAAGAAGCTACAATCACTTTTCAGCTTGCAAAAGACCCCTGTTTCCAATAAAATCCGAGCGCACTGAGATTTTGGTTTATTACACGTCGTTCACTATGAGAAATATCAAAATCCTTACATAAAATTGAGTACTTTTACATAAGATGCACAATCTGAGGCTTATAGGTGGGGTTTGATCAGCCTCTTCGTTTGGAGTTATGTACCACGTAAGATAGTATTTTCAAATTAGGATTAGATCTACCAATATTAGACCTGCCAATCAGAACTGCCAATCAGAACTAAAAGAAAGAAAAAAACGCAGAATTCAAAACTACGGAGATATGAGATTTGGGACTATGAAAATATATGCGATACTACTACCTATTCGAGTCTTTACCTATCGATTCTCGTCGTTTAGTACTAAGCCTATAATAAGGTTAGACCGGGCCGGTTTCAGTGAATCACGTGCACATTTGGTTGCGACCCCGTCATGAAGTCCATTGATAGGCATTATATGCACACCAGTGGTGCTACTAACCAATAAAAAACTTATCCGAGCAACCCCCTTGATGTGTTAATTAAACCAAGTGGGCAGGTGGGGGAAAACTGGACCGATGGAGAAAGAGGAAATTTGGAGGCCAAAAAAAACAACTAAAAATCCTGAGATGTTAAAATTGACTTTCAGCAAGTCGATGGGTAATTAGCAATGTCGAGAACTTTTACTCTCATCAACTGGTGCAAGTGTTGATGCGGGTGGAATGACGACAGTTGCTGAAAAGAGCAGTTAATACAAGAAACGTAGAAGGTCTGGGCGATAACAATAGAGTGTCCGGTGTAGACAAAAGAAAAGGTTGAATAAGCAGGAGGACGAAAAAAAAAAGAATTTCATAAGTAAGTGACCACGACCTAGCGCAATGGCTAACTAATAGGCAAAAAAGAAAAATAAAAGATAAGAATTTCTTACTTTCCACATTCGCTTTCTGTGGAAGTAATGTAGCAACCAGCCCGCCCACTTCCGGCAATTACGCGGATCAAGGGGATAGGCAGAAAGACGACAAAGAAAAAAAAAATAGATTGCGTGCGAGGTTGCGAATTCACCGCGGCACCGGCAGCCCAAATCCCAGACTAGGCCGGTTAGACCTGCGGCGAGTGTCTCACCATGCCTAGATCGATCCACTCGGGTTATTTGACCAAAAGCTAGTCGAGTTTTATACTAGATAATACATTTTCTGTATTTATTAATTTATCACTGAAAATTGTGGGGATTTTTTTTTATTATTGTTTTCTACCTCCACCAGTTAAATCTTTCACATATTCATACAACTTATCCGGTTTGACTTTATTACCGGTGAATCCCCCCATTATTCCTCAACTGATAAATACCCGAGTCCCCAAACAATTCTTCAACCAGAAACACACACATTTGCCCCAAATGAAATCATTCTCATTAGGAAAACTCAAAAACAAGGTCGGGAGGCGCTTTTCGGAATCATCCGATTTTGACCAGACGCCGCTAGGCCCCGATTCTCGCCGGCACTCGTTGTCAAGCTCGGCTATTTTCGGGCATGAGTCAGACTTGCCTCGTACCTCATCATCGCTTTCTATACATAGTGACTGGACACATCGCCCGCGGTCACTCAGTATTTCTAAAAAACAAGCAAAGGAACTCATTCGTTACGAGACGTCACAGGTTGTTAAAAAGAAGCTTCTTCCGCTCTTAAAGGACTTGGGTATCCAACTTCCAATCCCGTTAAAAACTTCCGGCGGACTTAGCACTTTGCTGTCGAAAGCGGTCCAAATATACGTCGCCAATACGCATGACTGTGTATACTTACCGCCTTCTTTATCGACCAGCTTTACGTATGAGGACGCGGAAAACGGCGGTAACATCATTCCTGAGCTGGACTCAAATACAGACTTACAAAGCTTTATGGGCGATGGTGACAACACACCGAGAGCGAGCGTTGGTTCTGAAGAACTACCACCGGCAGACATTTCAGAAGCGATTATGAACACGATTTCCAGAAAGATGAGCTTATTGAAGTCAGCGAATTACTTGCGCACGCGAATTGACTCACAAACACCGATTCCACATCTTTTTGCGGTCATTGTAGAGCTTCACAAGGATATACCAATCAAGAACATTGAGGTTGAGTTTCTGTCGACCGCAAGGACACAGTGGCCGACTAACGACACTGCCAACCGTTACCAATGTGAGGAAAAGTTCAGGCTCGGTCACTTAGCGTGGGAATTGGGATTTCAGGATGCGGATCTTTTTATCAATACCAAAAATTCAAAAGATACCAGGTTGAAAGATATCGATCCCCGTCATTTGGCCGAAAGAACTAAGGAATATAGACTCTTCGATTCCCGCAAAACTTCCAGTGATTCCTTTGAGGATTCCTCTTTGTCATCTCATTCACGCGTCAGTCTGGATATGCTGTCACTGATGGGACTGGAAGCAGCTGCTGACACACAAGAAGCCGGCCTTTATGTGTTTTTGCTTCCGATTTTGCTTCCGCCAAACATTCCTGCCACAGTAAACACAGCAAATGGGTCTCTCGCACACAAGCTATCCATTCGAGTCCCTGGTCCACATGAAAGATTGACTAAGAAATCTGCTGTGAAGGCAGACTTCAACCTCCCGATGGTCAGGACCCCGCCTTCGTTGGCGAATTCAATTGCGGATAAACCCATTTGCGTGAACAGAACGTGGAATGACTCACTTCATTACTCAATCACTTTTCCAAGAAAGTATGTTGCTTTGGGTTCTGAGCATACAATTAACGTGAAACTTGTTCCAGTGGCCAAAGATGTTACTGTCAAAAGAATAAAATTCAATATCTTGGAGCGGGTGCTTTATGTTTCTAAAGATCTTCTGAAAGAATACGAATACGACGGTGACGACCCTTTTGCCCGGTCTAAAAATCCGAAAAATAAAGAACGCATTATACCTCTTTGTGAACTAAGAACCAAATCAAAAACCAGTCGTGGTGGAATAGAGCCGTTGAAGGAAGAGGTCTTGAATTGTCCAAACAACAACTTACTATTCTCATGCTACGAGAATCGACCAAGTTCTGCTGGAGGATCCAACCCAAAGGATAAATCAGTCATGGTGGCTTCGCCTTTAGATATTAGCATAGCCTTGCCATTTTTGACCTCTCGTGCTGACAAGGAATTTTTTACTTCTAGCTTGAACGAAACTGACTCAGAAATTCGGAGTCTCTCGCCAACGCCCGCATCTCGTAGTACTTCCATCGCGCAACGAGATCTGATAGCTAGCTTGGATTCACCTTCACTGCCAATTATTGGGAGCTTAGAAACGCATATTAGTCATCTAAATGGTGACCAGATTTTGCATGATGGCATGGACGAAGATGTTCTCAAGCTAGACTCGTCTTCGTTGTTGCCTAAGAAGTACGGAGATAAAAGCAACAGTATCGCGAAAGGATATACTACCACAGCTAAGGCCTTGTCTCCAGATTCAAACTTTCGCCATATTCAAATATCGCACCGGTTGCAAGTGTGCTTTCGTATATCTAAGCCTGATCCTTCGGAAAATAACAAAATGCACCATTATGAAGTTGTGGTTGACACTCCCATAATTCTTATGAGTGCTAAGTGTAATGATGGCTCCATGCAATTACCCGAGTATAACGAAATTAGAACTGAGACGGCTCCACTACGCCCTGGCCCAGTGAACTTCCGAACTCCCTCTTATGTTGGGAATGGGGTGAGCATTAAGCCCTTCGATCCTTCTCAGACTGATCAGTTGCCATCTTTCGAAGAGGCCACATCTCCACCGTCTTCACCTATATTAAGGTCATCTTCCGTGACAAGCTTAGACCCCAGCACGCCTTCTGACCCACCAGCCTATGAAAACGTTTCCCCTGCAAGTCTCTATGATCCATCCCAAGATGCCCTTACGATTGATGATGTTTTGGTTGAACGTAGTCGGTCACCTTCACACAGGAAACCTTCTGCAATCAGGGCCTCCTTGCACAACTCGTTTGCTCCTTCAACTTCCTCTACTAGTGGGACATCAAGTAATATTGACATGAGTCCAACAGCATCATCTAATTTGGAAAGCATTGCTCCATTTTCGGATGACCTGTCATCACAAGGCACACAAAGTGAAATTGGGTCACCCAGTTCTAATGATTCTGAATCAAACGAAGTGATTGAAGAATCCAATGTCGCAACGAATTCTACCTCGTTTGTAGATGATGCCGAGAGCGTCGTGGACCCAGTTGAAGCTGATGCTGAAAGCATTGTAACTGGTGACGCACCATTCATTCAAAGGCTACCACTTCTTCGAAACGAAAGTATGAATGGAGTTGAAGCACTGATGAATCGAGTGATTATCGGAAATGGTGGACTTGCGAGCAATCATTGGAGCAAGATGCTGACTGAGACCTTGAATGAAGAGTCCCATGCACAATCATTGTTCCATGCTTACTGAATAAGAATATTAGCGTTGTTTACAATGAGACTACACTTCTTAATGACTTAATCACTATAAAACCACACACCGTAGAAAGAAGGAATATTATAGGATTGAAATAATAATGATAATTTTTTTTTCCACCGGCACGAAACGGCTGCAAACGCCCTGAAGGCGAGGTGCGAAAAACATCGGTACCCCCCGGCTCTAAGAAATGTGGAGAGATCGTAGCGAACAAAACCTAATAATTGGAAACTTATTGAGGTGACATATCAAACAAGATGTCGCTCGTTCCACGTAATGGAAAAGTTGCTGTTGTTGGTGCTGGTGTTTCGGGATTATGTTACACATACTTTCTACTGAAACTTCGCCCGGATGTGAAGATTTCCGTATACGAGGCAGCCAAAGAGCCAGGAGGCTGGATCAAATCGTTAAAACTCAATGACCAGGGGTCAGAAGTGATTTTGGAAAAGGGACCGAGGACTTTGAGGGGAGTCAGTGATGGAACCCTTCTTATTGTGGATATTATGAAGCAATTGGGTCTTGAAAAAGAGGTGGAGGTTATGCGGGCCAGCTCTCCTGGAAATCGGAAATGGCTTCTAGACCCATCTAATAACTTGGTACAGGTCCCCAATACTTTCAAGCTGTTTGCAAAATTTATCCTGAATGACGTGACTCAAGGCTTAGTCCCCAGCATTTTGCGTGAGCCTTTCCGGAAAGCATCGAAAAGCGATAAGGACGAGTCAATCAGTTCGTTCATCACCAGAAGGTTTGGATCGCCACAATTAGCCGATAACGTATTGAGCGCGATTATGCATGGAATTTACAGTGGTGATGTAGAAAAATTGAGCGTGCATTCGACGCTCCCTAATATGGTGAAGCTCGAGCAAGAACATGGATCTATAGTGAGAGCCATGTTCAAGAAGATGGCAGCCAAAAAGATCGCTTCGCCCACTAACCCTTTCCTTTCGGAGTACGAGCAAAAGATTTCACCAAACGCCAAACTAGAGCAAGTGGCATCTCGCTTAAAAAAGTATCCAATCATGAGACTTCATAGTGGACTCCAAACTTTACCCTTGGCATTAGCCCTGTACTTAGAAAAGCAGCCTAATGTGGAAATCAAGTTCGAAAAACCCGTTAAGCAGCTTAAAATGCAGCTGTCTTCAATTTTGACAGCAGACAAAGAATCCGAATACGACCATGTGAGATATACACTGGGTCTACAAGCACTCTCGCAAATGACAAAATTCAATGACGCGGAAGTTGCGGAGACGTTCAATAGTCTCGAGTACTCCACAATTTTTCTTGCCAATATATACACTAAAACAAAAGGGTTGATTCCGAAGAACGGGAATGGCTTTGGATTTTTGGTACCTCGCAGAAATCGCAACCCTGAATCTCTTTTGGGTGTCATTTACGATTCGGACACAGAGCTGGACGCTGAAAGATTTATGGACGGCACCACTTTTGGAAAGGCCACGTACGATAAAATCACATTGATGATTGGTGGTCACTTTTTCAATAGTCGAGGCGTTCCATCGAATACGACCAACTTGAAAGCCACCAGAAATGTGTTGCAAGATATCTTACACGTGGACTTGGCGAAATACAACATCATTGAGCGTAATGAGGCAGAGCAAGAGGATCGCCAAGTGCTGCTTGCTGAAAAAGATTTGCTTATATCGTATAACCTCCACCACGACTGTATCCCACAGTATAATGTGGGTTTCTTGGAGAAGACGAAATTAATCCATAAAAACGTCATGAAAGAATCTCAGGGTAAAGTCTCGCTTGGTGGTCCCAGTTTGGGAAAGTTGGGAGTGCCTGACTGTGTCATGAACGAATTGGAAGCTGCATTAAAGGCTTGATTGACGAAGAATGCTCCGCATTTCCCCCAATAAAAATAAAATTGGTTAATGCCGCATTATATAGATTGAAACAAGGTTGTAAGAGAACTCATTCTTCTGCAATCGCCTTTTCGGCGGCCTCAATGGAGACCGACTTTTTCTTTGCATAATCGATGCTGATTTTCTTGCTAAACACCTCAGTACCCTGAAGTGCCCTCAATGCACGAGAAGCAGTCTCTTGACTTTCAAGGACTATATGCGCTTGACCCTTCATTTTCATGTTGATTTCTAGTACCTCGCCATGTGTAGAAAATATCAAGTAAAGCGTATGTTTGAGCATGGTGCGATTCACCTGATCGTCGAGATTGCGGATATATAAGGTCTGTTGCACCTCCAGACGGGCCCTTTTACTTGGCTTGTTGGGCAAATCAGCTGCCCTCTTATTTTCAGTTCCCATTCTTTTCTTGGCTACTGGAAGGAAATTGTTGCAAAGTCTCGTAAGTGAAACAGTGGTGTGTTTAGATTACTTAAACGAGTTTTGCGCATCTGCATGAACGTGTGCGTCGTGCAGTGATGGGCTGGTGCGAGAAATTCGACCACTTGACCATAAAGCGTCATAAAGTACATAATTCAAGAGTGGCATTTTTCAGTTTCATGTTTTTATTGTTTCCTCGGATAAAAAATAAGAAATAAAATTAAAGCTGGGATGGGTGGTGTCTTTCAAGTATTTTATATCACAACGTCCTTGTAGTGAAAGATGAAATTGATATTACGGTTTCGATGTCAGACCATCCAAGCTAGCATATATATATTAGTCTTTAAATCCCCTCTCAACTGAAGAATGCGAATTATTACAATTGGATAGCCACAGCATCACATGAAACATTACCCAGGGATCATATCCCATCTAATATTTACAATTTTTAGATTACGTGTCCCGCATGTATGCCGGCTATCGATCCAGCCTCTAAGCTCTCTGCGAAATGAGTGTTTGGAGCCGGTCTTCGAACTCCATCTCTTCAAGCTTCTCTACCATCTCCTCCATCTTGTAACCCTCCATAAAGCCCGGTAAATCGTGGATCGAATGACCACAGCGATGATCCGTGACTCTATTCTGTGGGTAATTGTATGTACGAATCTTATCTGAGCGGTCCGTGGTACTGACCTGATCGGTACGGAGTTTTTTCTGCTCAGCAATCTCTCTCTCACGATCCAACTGTGCCAAGCGGGCCCGCAAAATCGAAAAGGCCTTAGCCTTATTCCGTGGCTGCGAACGTTCATCCTGCTGACTGACTATTATTCCCGTGGGGATATGTACAAGCCGCACAGCCGAGTCTGTCGTGTTCACATGCTGACCTCCTTTTCCACCTGCTCTCATTGTATCTATACGCACTTCACCAGGTGCAAATTGACGTTCATCCTCTTTCAACGACTGCTCTGTACCTTCAGAGATCTTGGGTAATACCACCACAGCTGCTGTCGAGGTATGGATACGGCCCTTTGTCTCGGTGGCAGGAATCCGCTGGACTCGGTGAATCCCACTTTCGTAACGTAAGAAATTGTACGCTTCCGGAGCATCCACACTGACTATAGCCTCGTTGAGTGTACCACTGGTACCACGTGATTCACTGATTACTGAAGTGCGCCAGCGCATGTGCCCTGCTACATTCAAGTACATGTTAAGTAGATCCTCGGTGAAAAGTGCAGCCTCGGAACCTCCCACACCGGGACGAAGTTCCATGATTGCCGGCTTATCGTTGTGTAGAATTGGCGGCAAAAGACGTTTCTGTAGTACTTGACTGCTACGTGCTAGTTGCGGAAGAAGCTCAGCCACCTCTGATTCTGCTTCAGCGACTAAATCCGCGTCCGTTTCTTCACCTAGAAGTTCAAGAAGCGCCGTGTAATTATCCATATCGTGCTTGTACCGGTTAAGATGGTCCATGATCACCGAAAGCCTCGAAAATTTGACGCTCACGTCCTGATCAAACGCTCCCAGAGCCATCGATTTTTCTACTGCATCATACTCTTTCGAAAGTGTTTCAGCTCTCTGAAGAAGAAGTGGATGAATCGGTTGAAAAGCATGAGCAGATGTAGTGGCATTCATACGGCGTGAAACCCGAAATATCGATAGAAATCTCAGCCGAAACATGGTCCTTGTATAGAATGCAGTGTTCCTTTCTGGTTCCTGGTACGAAGTAATATACCTGGGGATTTATTGCCTGATGTGAGTATGTGTTTTTTTTTTTTTTTTTTTTTGTCGTCCTATTCCGACCAAAAGGACCTCAGTGTCTGGATGGTTGTTTTCTTGGAAAGACAAATTTCAGTGTTTTAATTGTCTTTAACAGTGGTCTATAGTCTGTGGATCCGTTTTTTAATTTTTTTTTCAGTCGCACCTTATATCAAGTAATAACGCACGCGTATGCAACTTTGAAATAGAGCACAAACCACACCATCATGTCTTCATCAAGCAAGCCCATTTCTGTCTCAGAGTTCGAAGTGGCGATTAAGGAACTTACTGACGATACCATTGTGGGTGTACAGAATTCTCTCGAAACGCTGTTGGCAAAACTTCACGAAACAAATGAGTACCTCGCGAGCGAGCTATCACGCGCTGATATTGAACAAGATGACCGCATATTATTCGAGGAGACCGTAGCGGAAAACAACGAAGTGATCTCCAGCCAGCAGCTGAAATTGGCACTTTTGAAGCAGGAACTTCGAGTCCGGGGCCTTCTTACAGAACAAAACGATTCAGAAGAGGGGGTCTATCTATAAGCTCGGTTATCGAGAAAATATAGCACGATTCCACGGCACCGGAGTCATAATGAAAGTTTATTACGACAATTTTTTTTAATATTCTCGTCTAATGTGGCCAGATAAACCCTGTACTATCTGATATGTCAAACAAACTCTGCAAATCTCAATTATTAATGGAGGTGCATCATATAATTTACTGCTTGAAGTACCTGGTCCGGCCTTTCTTCTATATACATCATCTCTTTTCTACGGGGACAAACTCAGTGCCAAAGAGCTTGTTAATAAACGGCTTTTCGTCTAAGCGAAGAGGGTCTTCTGGCCTCTTACACACCAAGAGCCACGTTGAGCCCAAGTGCACTCTCTTTTCGTAAGTAATATCGAGACCGGCATCGTCAATCATCTCGCCAATGTCCAAGTTCCAGCGGCATGCCCACGTGTGCATTCTTTTCTCTGCGCGGAAGTCCAAATGGTTATTCACAAAATCCCACGTCGACCGGCCGTGCTCCAAAAGCACAATACGGCCTCCTGGTTTCAAGAGCGTCGCCATGTTTTTCAAAGCCTTGACAGGGTCTTCATGTGCACAAAGACCAAATGCTTCCACCACAGTATCGTACTTGAACGAGTCAGAGGCGAGATCCACCAAATCCTCTGCTTTACCCACGGCAAAGGCTGCATTCTTATACTTGGGGAACTTGCTGCGGAACTTCTTTTGCGTCTCCTCGACCATTTTGCTTGACGAGTCCATAAAAGTAATCAGATCTACTTGCTCTGTGTTGAGGTAAGGAATGTTTCTGCCAGTGCCACATGCTACTTCGAGAACATCACCTTGTGCCTGACGCATTAACCATTTACGCCGGCTTCCCATCATAATTCCTCTCTCCTCCCATTTCACTTGGTCATCATAGGCTTCAGCCATCCCGTCGAAGAACTCAGTGGTATCCTGCGCAGGCTGGATATTGGGGTTTGTTTCATTCGTAATGCGAGGGTCCTCGTTTGCCTCCAATTCGATCAGCCTAGAAAGTGGCTCCTCAGTTGCCGCTGCTGCCACTTTTTTCGTGGGCTTGGCTTGTTTACTGTACCACGCATCGAGATCCTCGGGAGTAGGCTCAAACATCACCAGTGCATCAAAAAGATTTTTGCGTCTGAACTCTTTACGCATCATCTGGTAGAGCCTAAACTTCTTCTCCTCTCTGGGCTTCAATTTATCCGTACTGAAAGCTTTGAATTTGAGGTACTCGTACTCGCTAAGACTGGCTGGGTCTCGGGCATATTTTTCCCGGATATGCTTCATCTGCTTATCTTCGTGATATCTATCCCGCATATAGAAGTAAAACGCCACAAGCATTACACCAAAAGTCGCCAAATAGTACTTGGTCATTTTGCGTTTGAACTCCAAGCTCTCAAAATAACGGGCCCACTGTTTATACTTGGGAAGCTTTTCAAACTCCCGCTTTTCTTGAGCCTTTTTATGGTCAAAGGGAAACGGGGTTTGCGCATATGTTCTTGCCAAAACATGCCCATGAATCACGGAGGATGGCCCTGTACGGGCCAAGCCAAAAATTCCCAGACGTGGGGTTCGAAGAATGTGACGGCTCAACATCTTGCACGGTGGGTATTGGCAGGTATTTGGCTTCTTTGGTGATCTGATCAATTTTTTTTCTCCAGTTTTCGCACCCATTCGTTTGCCACGAGGCCAGCCAATAATTTATACACCCTGAGGTCAAAAGACGGAATGCAATATCATTCGAGGGTTAGAATACTATTCAAAAAAAAGATAAGACAAGACTGAAGTACGAGTTTGGACAAAAAAGAAAGAAAAAAAAAAACAATAATAAATAAGAAGAACGAAAAATACACAAGGGAATTTCAAAGTCTAGAGTGGCCCAAAGCGAGGCATCTAGGGCCGCTCTGAATTATAGAGCTAGTGTTCTCAAATTTGATTTGAGACCAAGGTATACAATCTCAGAAGGTTTAAACACTAGGAATAAGAATTATACCTAGAGTAAACTTAGATCGTCGCAAATGGGTTTAAATTTTACAAAGATTGCTCAAGCCTGGAGCGAGTCAGATTTCAGATATACCTCTCTATCTCTGAAGTATACTTCATTCAAAGTACACATGAGGCACTATATTCCTAACTTATTCAAATGAATTTTCAATCATACATAATATAAATTTTTACATCTTCTAAAATATTAGAATGGTGATTTAAATGAACAGGCGAAAGATGGGGCACCCGCGAGTCGTGTCCTGCCCGCACCGCGCCTGGGGCTACACCATGTCCAGTAGGGCCTGCGGAGGGCAAATATGGTGCCCATTCGTTTTATACAGATTCACTAATCAATATCTGTTTCCCACAGGATTTTATCAAACACAAACACACATACACACGCACACAAGTAACATCATAATGTCGGCAATCACCCCTATTTTGGAAGATGCCAGCGTGGCCGTGGTCCAGAAACGTTATGAGGAGGCCGAAGCCAAATACTACGAGGCGATTCACGCGACTTTTGAAGGCGACGACCAAAACAAGAAAACCCGTTTCTTACAGGACCAAGAGACTGCAATTCTTGAGTTGGGAAAACTTTACCAGAGCAGCCATTCGGCGGCTAAATTGGACGAGTTGATTCGTAACTCGCGCGGTGTGTTGAGCACTTTTGCCAAGTCGAAAACCGCCAAAATCGTCAAGACTTTAGTGGAAGATTTCGATAAGATTCCAGACTCATTGGACTCCCAAATCCTGGCTATCCGGGAATGTGTGGACTGGGCCGTTGAAAGCAAGTTGTCATTTTTAAGACAACAGTTGCAGTTGAAATTATCTGCCAAGTTGTATAGCAAAGGCGTACATCAAGAAGGCCTCACTATCATCACTGGTTTGTTAAGAGAGTATAAGAAGTTGGACGACAAGTCATCCTTGGTGGAGGTGCAGTTGGTTGAGTCTCAGATCTACCATGCATTGCGCAATATCCCTAAGTCGCGTGCTGCTTTGACTAGTGCCCGTACATCGGCCAATTCGATTTATTGTCCCACGCTATTGCAGGCGGAATTAGACTGTCAAAGTGGAATTTTAAACGCCGAGGACAAGGACTACAAAACCGCATTTTCTTACTTTTACGAGTCGTTCGAGGGGTTTAATTCGCAAAACGATGACCGTGCTATCTTGGTGTTGAAGTACATGTTGTTAACCAAGATCATGTTGAACTTAGTGGACGATGTCAACGTCCTTTTGAACAACAAAAACGTTGCCAAGTATCAATCTCGTGATATCGACGCCATGAAGGCCATTGCCACCGCTTACTCAAACAGATCCTTAAAGGATTTCGAGGCTTCCTTGACCACGTACTCTACTGAGTTGCGTTCGGACCAGATTATTAAAAACCATTTCAATGCATTGTACGACAACTTGTTGGAGCAAAACTTGTTGAAGATTATTGAGTCATACAGTGTCGTGGAGATCTCTCACATATCTGCTACAATCGGCTTGAACCTGCAACAAGTCGAGGGTAAGTTGTCGCAAATGATCCTAGATAAGGTGTTCTACGGTGTTTTGGACCAGGGTAATGGCTGGCTTATCATCTATGACCAGCCAAGAACTGATGCCGCATATGAGGCGTCTTTGGAGTTGGTGAAAAACATGTCGTCAGTAGTAGACTCGTTGTACGAGAAGGCTTCGTCTTTGAATTAGAGAGCCGAAAGAGAAAAAAAAGAAGAAAGAAATAAATATCCTTATGAAAATAATATACATAGCTATAGGCTGATTATACAAGTGCAATCTTGTTGCTATTGTCTGCTGCCACGGCAGCAACCTCTCCGGCCAACACCACAAATTCGCTGATTCTACCACATGCCAAAAAGCACTTGAGAAAGTCATTTTCTTTATCGTTGGCCACCTCGTTGACCAAATGGAAAGCTTGGCGCATGTACCTCCAGTCATGTAATCTGGCCTCGTAAAAGATCTGCAAAAGCTCGATAATAAAGTAAGGAACATAGATAGACCGGTATTCCTTATATATTTCAGACTCCTGTGGGGCAGAATCAATAGTTTCAAGAAACCAGCTGGAAATAAAGTCCTGAATTTTTCCAACCACTTTTTCAATAGAGTTCTTCACGTCCTTAGAAACCCAGTTCACCGCAGATGCATTACTCACAAACTTCTTCCATTCATCCAAAAGTAAAAGGCAGTCGAGCAAATTGTTGTACTGGATCAATTCATCCCTATTCGTTTCGGTGATCAGCGTGGGAACAGGGGCGTCGGCAATCGACCGAGTGTGCATCTCAAAATCGTAATTCTTGAGAAGCGTCTTGAGGTTTTTACCTGCGCCAAACTCTTTAATGGCTTTCAAGCGGCCTGTGGCAAGAAATCTTTGAAAAACGGTACGAGTTGCATTGATCGCATCTTCATACATATTGTTCTCGAAAAACCACTCAACAGATCTGCATAGCTTGAAGTCCACATCATCAACAACCGAATCCTCGATTTTGATTTCGCTTTGCGACTGATAGTGGCTTTCGGTCTCTGACATAACTCTCTCCACCGTTCTTTTTAGCACATTGTGGATCTTGTACTCGTACTCATCAGTGACATCTTCAGCCCCAGGGTCCGGGGTTGAGCCAATGCCCGCAGGCGCAGTAAGCCCTAACCTCTTAAAGATTTCAAGCTGTTTGGCTCTCTTGCCTGAGTCTGTGATGGTAGACAAAAAGATCGAGTAACACTCACGCACATCCTTTTCGTCCGGAATGAATGCCAAGTAAATGGGCACAAGGTCCTCGTAGCCATATTCAGACAATTTCGAGATATAGCGCGTGATTATTTTGGTGGGTGTTTTCGAGCCCTCATGGAGTCCAAGGAGAGAGGAGATGACAGCCAAATGAGCCAAAACTCGTAGAATGTGTTGGTCGTCAACAAGGCTCAGCAGAGCATTCTTGAAGGTGTTGTCAAGAAAGAAATTCAATTGGTTAATGAGAATAGACCCCATGATCACACGGAACGGGTTTTTACTTTCCTCCAGAAGAGCAGGGGATTTCAGCATTGTATTTAAGATGTTTTCCACGGATGTGTGCTGTGGAGTAGGGAATGACACTGACGCAAGGATCTCATTATCAGCATTTGCGGCAAGAGTGTTTTTCATGAATGAGCGGAAATGATGGGTGAGAAGCTGGTTGATATAGAGATGCAAGCAACTATCCCAATCGCCACCTGCATGCTGAATATTTTCTGTCTGGTCACCGCCAGATAAGTATGTGTATATTAGACGTTCCTCTTTGGTCAAGCGAGGTTCTTGAGAGAGTGTGTGAACCGTTTGGAGCCAGAGATACTTATGCCTGACACCAGAAGGTTCCAATGAAGGCAGCTGAAGAATATCGCCATTTTCCTGCTCATCAGCAATAAAATCAACATCATCAAGTACTGGATCCACGTAGTCCTGTTGGGCACCCACCAAAATAAGTGCAAGCGCAAAATTACCCGTTTGAGTGGCAAAATCTACGGCCTTCTGATAGTCTCCAGCCAATACCAAATCGTAAATAATAGCAAAGTTAGCTGCATCTACATCCAAGTCAGCAGCTGCCACAATTTTTTGCGATCTCAACGGCGCATCTACGTCCAAGGAGCTCACATAGTTAGCCGCCGTATTCAGCGACGTTAAAGCTGCCAAATCCCGGTTTTCAAGCGCAACTTTTGTGTTAACCCACTTAGCAGCATTTGATGCTAATGCAGGCACACTAACTTCCTGTGAATTGTGCTGGAGCCACTGAAGAATCAAGATCAATTCGTTGAGTTTGGGCTGTTTTTGCAAAAATGCCTTTTGTTTTGTTGAGAGCGACGAGAACTCGTGTACTACAACTGGGGCTGTTTGTTCACCGAGTCTAAACGAGTATAGAATTGTCACCAAGTGCCATAACTTTGTTTCCAAGTCCCAGCTGGCAAATTCCTGAATCTCCTGTGCAGTCACATTTTCGCCTGCTTCACTTATACGTTTTCCGGCCTCAAGGGCTCTGGTGGCAGAAATCGAGGTGAAATTCTGTGTTATGTCAAATGGACTCGCATCTCCACCTCTCATCTGGAAGTTCTCCAAAATCTGGGCAAATTGTACCTCAGCCGGAGCCTGGCCCATAAAAGCAGATTCCTGTGTTTCCTCCATTCTCTGAATTGAGATGAGATATATTCCAAACAGTAAAGCCTGATTCTTTTGCTTGCACTGTAGAGCCTTGTCTGAAGTGAGGTAAACAGATCGCAGACTTTTCGGAGTCGTGCGCGGGCCCAGGGCAGGCTGCGACGAGTTCATGCGAGTCTGTAAATTGTTGAGGCCTAACTATGGCAGCAACACAGGCTTAGTATAATTTTACTCACATGCAAAATTAAATTATCTTAGAGACCATATTGGACTTATCAGGCTTTGATTCATTAAATAACTAGATACAAAGTTTTGACTAGCCTTCAGAAGTTTTTATTTTAATTTCACTTTTACTATTAGATCTAATTGTCGAGGTTTCAATAAGACCACTCCCGTGCGGGGCATATCTTGAGTCTGAAATCTTTATACGTAGAATTCTTTTTTTCCACGATATCTTCAGAAATCAGCAGAAGTCATCAAGTAAGAGCAATTCCTAAGGTACAGCATAAATTAAGTACTGCAATTCAATCCTAACCATTGTGTTACTTGCTCAATGCTCCACTTGCCGCTTTTATTAAAAGGGTCAAACAAGAACTCATTCAGGGCCTCTCACTTTCCGGCCCGCACAACGGGGCCTCTCAGTCCTGTGCGCATTCTCACAAATCAAAACCCCTTCCCAGGACAGTTCCTTTCAGGCCCACCGCTTGAGCCACCAACCTTGATTCTCTCATCCAGAGCCTGTTTGAAAGCCCCCTTGAAAACGCACATAATTATTCCCTGAAAGTAAAAAAAAAAAGCCCAAACTGCTGGCTCCAAACCATTAAATATCGAAGAGGAACAAAAGAAAAAAGAAGAAAAAAAACTCTTTTAATCCTCTAAAAAGAGTATCCGTTGCTTTGCCTTTTTTTAATTCATCTTATCGCTGAGAGTTCTGATAACTACTTCCCCACGCACTTCAATTTAATTCTAGGTGGCGCTCACGAATCACTCATACAAAGGCACACGCGTTACAATCATCCACCCACAACTGAACAATTATTTCTTTACTGTCTTCTAAAATTGACCATACCCAATAATCAAAACTTGAAACTGGAAATTCTGAGAATAAGAAAAAAAAAATAACACATATATAAATTCCCAATAGTGTTGAATCACCCTTGTGATCACCGAGCGTGTCTTATCTCATGTCTGATCCAGAGTTAAATCGTGAAACAGCCTTTGATACGGACGAGGATAATAATCCATTTCCAGCAGGAGGCCTCGCTAGTCTTCTCAAAAGCGACTACTCTGATCAAAATACCCCTGAATCAGTGAAACCAGGCCGTAAAAGACCGCCCTCTGATACACAGATATTAAATACTGAATCGGAATTGCATTCGCCCGCTGAGGATGATTCCATGGATGATGACGCTGATTCTATGTTACTATATCGAAATCAAGGCATTAATGCCGAGAATACGGACCATGGAACTAGGGTATCAAGGCTTCTTGCGCTCGAAAAATCCGTCAGGATTCTTATTAATGAGGCAGGCAAGTCCAACGAAGGTTTGGCAAACGCGTCGAAAAAGTACATTGTCTACACAATTAAGTTAACAGATTTGCTGAGCGACGAAATTCAAACCCGCCGACGCTATTCGGATTTTGAGAGCCTACGAGAAATTCTCACACGCGTGTTTCCTCTTGTTGTGATCCCACCTATTCCCCCGAAAAACTATTTCTCGTTGAACATGCTTAATGGATTTGTAGGGTCAGGGCCCAGCGCAAATGGTTCAGGAGGGCCGACTGGAATTGCTAGTATTTCAGGCACAGATTCACCACCAAACAGTGGGCCCTCTTACTCGTACATCAACTCAAAGTATTTAACTAAGAGCAGGCTTATCGAACATCGGAAACGCCTACTTGCAAATTTCCTCAACAATTGTCTTCTGATTCCTCAAATAAGAAAGCTCGAGTTTTTCGCAAAGTTTTTAGACCCATCTTCAAATTGGTCTGACGAGGTTAGCTTGATTAGCAGCCAGCTTCCGAAATCGGTATACCAACTGAATCCGGAAAACGGATTGCACACTGAACCAATCTACTCATGCTTACCCATTCCAGTTTCAAACCATGCTATCAGCCTACCGTTTCTGCACTCGCTCACAAGTAAATTTTTCGCTCTGAAAAAAGCTTACATTGGCTCGCCTTCCAATAATGCGTCCGAGTCACAGCTCTCAACACAAGCCTCCTCTACCCTGGCGGAGAACTCGGATTCACCACAAAATCCAGATAATACTTCAGAACTGTCAAATCGGAACACCTTTCAAAGCGCGGTGGGAAACAAATCCCAAATGGATGAAATCAACAAGAGAATTATGAGTAATTATATTGGCCTCACCAATGATTACGTTGAGCTAGGGGCATTCCTCAACTCCTTTTCTATGGTCTGGGCAGATACTGCAAGAGTTGCATACGCGAAAAACTCACATAACAACGATATCAAGTTGGATTTGATGTTTGATCGCATTGGTCTTGCTTTCGACAACTCTTTGAATACCATCAACCTTCTCATATCCGAGCTAGAAACCAAATTCTCAGAGCCTTTAGGTGAAGCCGTCAAGTACACTTCGGTGTTCGAGTCGACAAAACGGTTTAAGGCCAAAAAGATCAAACAAAGCGGATTGATTGATGTCGAATTAAGGGATAAGAAGAAAGAACTCGCGGACTGTCTCAGAGCAGAATTAGAGGTCAACAAGATAGAAAAAGGCCTTCAAACACACTCCATAAACAAAAGTTCTACTTACAGCCTTAACACGAGTCAGCAACTGGCCACATCTGAGAAAGCTAATTCGAAAAGCAGATTTTTGCCTAGCATTGGTTCCATGAAAAAAATTACAAAGTATGTCTCTGATATCATGGATCAGAATCCGGAGTTGACGAGAAAACAAAGAATTGCTCAATTACAAGAGCGAATTGGTATTTTGGAAAAGTGCCAGAAAATCATGTTGCAAGACATTTCCTACATTGCTGACGAGTTAAACAAAAACGCCGAAAATTTTAGGAGGAACGAATTGAAGTCCATGTTTCAAATTCTTTTGAACTACAACCGAATCTTTATTTTGTGGGCAAAAAGAAACGTGGAAATATGGGAGGAGGCGAAGGAAGAAATTGGCAAATTAAATTTGTAACTCATCTATATACTTCATAACTGCCGGTCTAGGCTGAGTGATATTTTTATAGCGGGCCATCTCGTCTGGAAACTTTTCTAGCGTACCACGGAGTCTGATAGCAGGCTCTAAGTTCTCACCGAAGTCGCTCATAGGGTGCAAATAAGTTCTGATTGTGAAAATAGTAGCTTGTGTTTTAGGAAGCTTAATAAGGACCTGTCTTTCACTCCGGTAGTGCACTTGTTTTTCGAAATCAAGATCCTCAAAGGGAATAGGTTTATTTAGCTCTTCCTCGCTCAAATGGTACCCTTTGTTTTCGTCATCAACGTAAAGCTTGCTGTGCGTTTGAATTGAAAAGTTCGACCGAGACACAAAATCACCTGGCTTGAGCCTGTCAAAAAACCGATTCATAGATAACTTCAATTTGCTCTCATATCCTGGAATGGGGCCGTGAATCATAGTGAGGGGCTGGTCAAATTTTTCCAATGGATCAAATCCAGCTGCAAAAGCAAAAATACCTGCTTTGAAGTAATATTCATCGCCATAAGGCTGATCCTTTCTAGTGGGATCTTTCAAAAGAATAATAAAGTCCTCCTCAATGGTACGGGCCAAGTATTTAAGCAATTCCCTTGCATTTTCAACGCTTAGAGAATTTTCTGGAATAAATTGGCCCGTGATAGAATTTTTGACCTGGCCACCAGCAATTTGAAAGTACATGGGATACTTTTCACACATGTATTTGACAACCACATCATAGAATTCACGAACAGATGCTTCGGCTTCTGGGGCATATAAAATAGTGCTTTTTTCCAAATCTTTGTCTGCATCATAAGCTGGATGGTTGTTAGTGACTATTTTGGTCTTTTCTTCTATGCGCTTGAGGTATGTGTTTTCAAGAAGTAGCCATTCGGAGACATCAATGTTGCGAATTCCCATGGTCAATTTATATTCCTTATCTTTGAAAGGATATGATTTGAGTGGTTGTTCTTGATCCCATTTAAAGTCCAGAGAGACCGGAGCAACAGAAAAAAATGTTTCTTGTGATTTTTCTGAAGAATTTTTCAAGCAAACTGGCGCTTTCTTCTGCCGGAGTTTTCCAGTGATGAGCCAACCCAGAATGAGAGTTGCAAGGGCCACTAAGATTTTGCCAAGTGGCAAAGTGTCAATTATCATTGAAATATTATGAGTAATTTGGAAAAAAAAAATGAAAGGAAAAAAAAAGGCTTAATTTTGTAAAGTAAGTCTTGCAAGACCGTACCCCGACTGGGGAGTGATGAATCATTTACGAACGCGGAAATTGGAACCTGATTGCCAGTGATAAACTTCGGAAACATGTTTCCGCACACCATTGCGATATGTGTAGCGTTAACTTCGGGTGTTCTCTCCTTTTTTTTAACCGCGAACAAAAGAAAATGAAATGAAGAACAAATAAAAATTCGAAAGTTTTCTTTTTATTTCTTAAATCTTGATTACTCAATTTCACATATGATAAATCGTTGGTGATGACAATGAAAATATTAAGGTCAACTGTCTTATCAGATAATTTCCGCGTGTTATCTTGATTTCCGATGCAGTAGTGCGAAGAAAGGAGGGGCACGAAGTCTTGCTGGCCGATTTATACACAGGCCTCGTTTGTTTATCATCCAATCAAAAAGAAAAAAAAAGAAAAAAACCAGGGCTTCTATTCAAGTTTATGTGTAGTTTAGACTTTGGCGCATTGGGACAATGCGATATTTCTCGCTCTTGCCTGATTTGTTTTCCTTGTTCAACCAGGATTGATTGCTTGTAGAATTGTGATTTATTAACTTTCATTAGTGACTGAGCCAAGTCACTTGAAACGATCAAAATCTGAATATTAAAAGCCTTTTTTTTCATCATTTTTAAATTCATGTTGCGAAATAATGACATTTTAAGCATTGCAAGAGTAAAATTTGATTTTCAACAAATGTGTTTTATTATTTTGCTAGGTTTGCTTGACAAAAGACTACCTCAAGATTACATCTGAAAAATTTGACTCTTGGAATAAATACGTACTAAAATTTTTTACATCTTCAATCAGCTCTTAGATTTCTCTAATTTGCACCAAGTTTATATTCGTAAAAGTCGTTTCTCCTTTGATCGCGCGTCCGGCGTCCCCATTCACGCTTTGACCGGCCATTGTAGGATGTACGGGTGTTCATCTCATCTCGTCTCGTATTTTGCAATTGAGCTTTCGATTACATCAAGCCCAAACCGGTCCCGATTTGTCTCAATATGATTTCCTCGGGGTCATTGATATCAAAATACTTTTCAGAGGAGCAAAAAACTCAGTTGGCTATTGCGCTTGCTGAAAATTTACAGAACAGTCCACAGGATCTGTCGGTTTTTGCGGAGCTTATCTTGCACTTGAGCTCGGAGACTTTGGAACGTGTCTACCCTCATGTGCTCCAATTTATTTTATACGCGATTGAAAGCGCAGATGAGGATCTTTTTGGGTATGGTTTAGACTTGTTGAAACTGTCTCCTAAGTTGTTAAACGATGCGTGGAAGTTCATTCTCTCGAAGCTTAGAAGTAACATGATCAGCTCCTATAACTTTGTTGCTGAGTTCCAAAGACATTTAGACAAATTTGTCGTTCATGACGAAAGACCAGTAGCTTCTGAAACTTTGGGATCAGAAGACAGCGATACCAAAAAGTGCCTTCTCAGTTTGTTTGGTTTTCTCTCCCGAGTTTACACTAACCCGGACGATTTCTCAGTTCCCGAATCAGGTTTGGTAGATGAGTTAATCTGCTTATATTTGGGACATAGAGATAATGACATCGCTTCAGCTAGTTCTCAAATAGTTCGGTGGAGAATCGACTCAATCGTTCAGCAATGTTTGGATAGTGAGGTGTCAGCACAATACTACTGGGGCTTAATATTCGACTTGAAAGCCTCCTCAGCCTCAAAAAAACACACATCGAATGCATTTGTTTTTTGGCTTCGTATGCTTGGTAGTGCTCACGCTGATTTTAAAAACAATGACTTTTTCCAAAAACAACTCATCAATCAAGCCTATTACTGGCAAATTTTGCAGCTGAATTTGGTGGGTGATTCTCACGAGTCGCGTAAACTCTGCTTATCGATCCTCCAGCTTTCCCTTAAGCAAATCAACGTCTCGCTTTCTACGCCGATCATGAATTGGGATGTGAAAAATGAAGAAAAATTGCTTCGCGAATGGAGCAGATACACTACTTTGTTTGAGGTCTTGGGCATTGACACCTCCTTACATCAAACACAAGCCGCCGTTCACGATATAATCAGTATTATTTCTGAAAAATCGTTAATCCACCCATCTTGGGGATTTTGCCTCTTATCCACTGGCTTTAGGGCTTCTATGGATTCTGTGCGAAAATTTTCGGCAGAAATTTTGTTCTCTATCAAACCAGAAAATTTGCATCTACTCAAGTATGGATTGTCTTTCTTGGAAGACCATTATCTTCCTTATTTGATGCTCTCCCGTCATTTTGCTGTCAGATCAAAAGGCTACTCAAGCACCGAAATTCATTGTGAATACGCTGAAAAATTCTCTGCTTTTATTTCTGCCATAATGAGAAGTCTTACTACGTTTGAAGAGTTTAGCAATGTTCTGTACACCATATTATCCGTATTAGCAAAGGCTAGAGAGACGTTTGACGCGGTGAGGATTTATACTTGCCACGGCTTGGTCCAAGGCTTGCAAGGAAAGAAAGTTTTGCAATTCGGTAAACATGATGTCCTTTTGCATAAACTTTTTGACAACTTTTCGGAGGGAGATCTTTTCAGAAAAACAGTGCAGACTTTGAACTTACGCCTCATTCTCAACTTCAAACTCGAGTCACTCTCGCAGATTGGAGGTCTTTTATCAAAGTTTAATAGTTTCAACGGATACCAACTTCTCACTGAGAATATCAACTTATTCGTCGAATATCTTTCCGATTGTGGCTTTGAATACGATGATTTGATGATATATGTTGAAAGTGGTTGCCTGGAGGAGGAAGCAGTAATTTTCTTCAAAATAGCTGCTGCAATTCCAGAAAAGACTGACGACTTATGGAACACTTTGTTGTCAAAACAATCGAGTTCTTTGATTGCTAAACTCTTGGAGTCAGGGATTTCGCCCTCACCTCTTTCTTTGCAATCTAAAGCAGTGGATCTTTTCACTGTCGCATTTCAAGGAGGGGAGACCGAAAGTGTGTATGATTGTTTGAGCTCTGTTCCATCCAACGTTACTTTGAGACTACCTGCGGGTCGTGACTCTCTATGGAAGGAAGTTCAAATTGAGTTTATATCGGATAATTACGGAACTCTTTGTCTTGCATATTCAAAACTCAGGTTTTTGAATAGGACCAGCGAGTTTTTCGGAATTCAAGGTACTGAAATTACCTTCGATTCCATTTTGAGCTTCCACAAAAATATTCTCAAAAATTCCACCGAATGTTCCAAGCAAGTCAGCAACTTTTATAAACTCAAAGAGAATTGCTACGGAGAGTTTCATCGTTTATTGTCTATATATGTGGATCAAGTGGGGTTAAAAACAGAAGAATTCAAACAAGTTCTTGCTGTACTCACCTTCGAAACATGTCATTTCACAACCTTGGTAGCAATCTCCAGAATCTTCAAGACTTCATTTACCAATGGGATTTTGGACGAACAAAGCAAACTCTCAGCAATCACAGGCTTGAGAGAATCTGTTGCTGAAATGGAAGCAGATAGATTTAAATTATCTGAAAAAGAATTACACGTTTTGCTTATTGAGGTGTTCTTTCACGAAGAAATTTTAAAGAGCGCAGTGTCGAACAATGCTTTGAATGATTGTGTCCTCGCGTTTGCTGAAGTTATTATTGCTAACTCTTACGGAAGACGTGGATTGATGACAAATCTTATGAGAGCATTGTCGAGCTTTCAAACAAAACACAACGATGATTTTGAAAAACTTGCATTTCTCCCTCATATTCTTGTGAAATCAATGGTTCATCGTGAAATTCAAGTGAGTGCTTTTAAAATAGAACTGATTATAGGCGAGCTTTTCGATAAAGAAGTTGCATTATCAGAAGACAGTCATATATACGAGTCAGTGTACGGCGTGGAGGAGGTCGCCTATAGGGTATGGCTCATGTCGATTCTCAATTCTATCAAAAGTTCTTCTTGCGCAGAAGCTATTCTCGATGTTATTTTTGATTCAGAAGATGAATATAATTTCTTCAACGTGATCAAACCAACTGATGGTGCGGAGGAGTATGTGAGAATTCAGTTAGCAAAAATTGTGGTTTCTGTGATTGATAAAGTAGAGGCGGAAGTTTCTTTGAAAAAATACTTTCACCATTTGCTTCGTTTTGTTGAGAAAGACCCCAGTCCCATGGTGAGGGTGTATTTCGAGTGGGTGCTTGCACAACATTTGTTGAGAAATCCGGAGCTTTCGGAATCCATTTTCGAAAAATTAGTTGCCTCTCTAGCTACCCATGAGTTGAAACCTACGTTGGTGACACTTTATGAGAGGGTTTTATTTTTGATGATTCAATCGATGGACCCTGAAACCGAGGCCAAGTATTTGACAAAACTCATCACCATCATTGTCCCGGCTGCATCGACAAATAAAGCCGTGACTCGCCATTTCTCCATGTCTTTATCTATTTCGATTTATGAGGAGATCCACAAGAAGAAGTTGGAGATAGATCAACACCTCACCATTGTTATTGATAATATGTACAAAAGTGCGTTGGCTACTGACGCTTTTGGGCAGTTTCGCAGTGGAGATGCTTGCTTATGGAATATCACCGAAGACTTGAATTTGATTCACATTGCTGGAGGTCTTTTGTTACGATTGTATGACCGTGAAGTGGACTTTATTGTGAAAGATGATTTCACTAAATACTTGTCGAAATCACAAATCGAAAACCTCACTCATCCAATTGGAGAGGACAAGAGTGATTTGTGGGTAAGAAAGTTAAAGGATAATTCCAAGTCCAAGCTGTCATTGCGAGAGTCCAGCGATGGAATTGCATCGTCACTTCAAACTAAGAGTGGTGCTTGGAGCACAGTCATGGACGTGGATGCTAAAACGCAAATCACTGATATCAAGCGCAGTGATTTGATTGTCGTTGCTTCCTTGGTGGATAAGCCTCCTAATTTGGGTGGTATTTGCAGACTTTGTGATGTGTTGGGAGCGGGTATGTTGACGCTCCACGATCTTTCGGTCAAAGAGCACACGCAATTTAAAAACGTTGCCGTGACGGCAGATTATTGGATGCCAATGACCGAGGTCAAACCTGACAGTATTGTTAAGTACTTACGCGAGAAAAAAGCCGAGGGGTACTCTCTCATTGGCTTAGAGCAAACAGACAATTCGGTTGTTTTAGATAGCGAGTTGAAGTTCCCCGCTAAATCATTGATCTTATTGGGCAGGGAAAAAGAAGGTATCCCAGGTGAGCTCTTGGCCGAGCTTGACTGGTGTGTTGAGATTAAGCAGGTTGGTGTGGTGAGATCAATGAACATCCAAACCGCTACTGCGGTGATTGTTCACGCATACTCATCACAGAACTGCTGAGTAATTTAGGCAAAATGTTTGTTATTATGTATTATAGAATAAAAAGTTTAGAAAATAGAGCCGTCATTATCAGCCAGATCCTCCTCCACAAGCTTGTCGAATGCAGCAATGAGCGAGGTGCAATGCGAGCCTAAAAGGGCAATAGTTTGTATAAGCAATTTTGAATTGATTCCCTTGAAGTTGGCATTATTTGAGCTGGTAGCGAGGTTCAAGTTGGAGATTGGGGAGATTACTTGATTGTTGTACCAACCAAGAAGCAAGCCATTTTCGAGAACCTGTTCTTCTGTCTCTGAAGGGTCTATAATGAGGTTTTTCCCAATGACGCCAACTGTAACAATGACCGGTGGCTGGAATACAGGCATATTGAAAACTTCCGCCAATGTTTGCGCCTTTTCCCAATCATCTGAAAATGTGGGCTGTTCCTCGATTTCCGAATCGTCGATTTCACTGGTCAACAAAGGCAATTTTGTAGCCTTGAGGGCCAAGTATGCAGAAAAAGTCATGAGCGTCAATGGATAAGACAAGTGGCTTATGACAATGCAGTCTATGTAAAGCTTATATGCGTATTTTGAGGTAAGGTGCAATTTTTGAGTAGGAAAGTTCTTTGTGAATAAATCTGTCAAACTGAATTTCAAGTTTGACACGAAATTAGAGTCGTCTCTGAACCCTGCGATATCCACATCACACTCAATCAAATTATCCTCTTTTGCAATCAAAACCACTTTCGACTTCACGCTCACAATACACTCACTACCATCGGTCATTCGTATTCTGGCCAGGCCGTTAGACCCAGGCAAAAAATCTATTTTGGCCTCTAGAGGACGGAATTGAAAGTCCTTGCGTCCATCAGGACGGATCGCAGGCGTCGCATTAAGCGAGTCTTGGAGGTACGATCTTTCAGCAGGTGACAAAATCATTATGAAGTACTATAAGTATTATTGAGAATGCCTGGTTTTATTGTTGGGTGGGAAATTCCAAAACGTGAGTGAAGGACTATATGGGTGATGAGTTTTGTTCAGTGAGGCAGGCTGGAAACCGCGATGCTGATTTATCTGCATGAAGCTTTGCGAGATTGCAGCAGATGGATGAGGGTAAATCTTTTTTTTTTTTTTTTTTTTTTTTTTTTTTTTTTTTTTTTTTTTTTTTTTTTTTTTTTTTTTTTTTTTTTTTTTGATTAATCTTTGCAAAAAGTTTGGTACTTAGTGTAAGAATTAAAGATGCTTATACTGTTTCAACCTATGAAGCAACAAGTATATACCATTGTAGTTTCGTAACTTCATATCAAAACAAAATCACCGAATCTTCTCATTCCTTTTTTCGCATAGTGGCACATTGGAAAAGGGTTTTTGTGAGTAGACCAGCAACGCTGGCCATTAAGTTTCTCCTTTTTTTCTTGAAAAAAAAAGACAAAAATCTTTTGGCGCTGAATCTATGCACATAGTTCAAAGATTCATTGTACTTTGCTAGTCATATAGCTCTCATTTCTGGTGATCAGGATTGGAATCAATTAGGTGACCGTCGCAGACATGAGCCGCGCACGCAAGCATCAAGCTTGAATACGCATGTTTTGAGCGTTTTGGTCTCAAATCAAATACACCAAATACCAGGACTAACTATGGCGTCGCTTTTCGGCCTGAAAGAGAATAATAATCCCATGAGCTCTGAATCAAAGGATCCTGCATGGTTTCAGAACTCATCAAGACGAGTGATTCCCAATCATCTTGTGCCGAAAAAAAGGCTTGCTTTCCAATTGAGTGGCTCGGGCAATCAAAAAAAAGACGGTAAGCCAAGTGAAACGAGCCAGAATTCGGGTAATGGCAACGCATTCAACTCGACAGATTTCAACTTGATCTCGTTTGGAAACACCGCTGCACATAGAAATAGCGTGGCAGACTCTCTGTCTCTTTTCTTAACTGGGGACGCGCAGGATACTTCTCAGAGTTTCGATAATGATGATATTCCATTGTATAACGAAAACGAAGATCTTCCCCCAGCTAGATCACTTTACGACCTTAATGATGAGGTAATAATCTCGCTTAATAAACCTCAACAGCACACGGAGTCTTTCATTAACAAAGACCCAAAAACGTTTGTCAATGCCTTTTATCAAAAAACCGATTCATCCAAAAAACCCGAGGATGACACCCTGCGTAAACTAAACCCATTGCTGCATTCAGAGTCGGCAATTTTGGTTTTCGGCTACCCGGAGTCCATGTCCTCACAAGTGATTGCGTACTTTTCCGAATTCGGAACTATCTTGGAGAAGTTTGAGGCACTGAAGCCTTCCAAAAACAGCAACGCTAATCTTTTACTGACAATCACTACCACTGGCGCATTCAATAACAATACTGAGGCTGATGTGAACTCCCACGCTGCAACGCAAGGGCTTCCTATTTTCAGTGGAAATTCATGGGTCAAGATCACGTACGATAACCCTTCTTCTGCGCTTGATGCATTGCAGGAATCCGGTAACGTTTTTAATGGTGTCTTGATTGGGGTGGTCCCATATACTAAGGATGCTATCGAAAAGCTTCAAAAAAGAAAGTTGAGTGTTCTGGAGGATATTGGCGGTGGCTTTCAACTGGTCTCGCGCAAGAAAACCAACGAGGTCGACACAGGCGTACTTGGTGACTCTAATGATGTACAGGGATCTTACATTAAGCGTTTAGATATCAAGGACGGTACGAGTCTCTTCTTAAAAGCCAACGGCCAGGGTGCGCAGGGCCTGGCGGAGGGCGAGAAGAAAGAGGAGAAAAAACTAGGGCTTTTGGCATCAATAACCAAGTACTTCTTTGGCTTCCACGACCTTTGATCGATGCCAGGAGGATGTAAGTGAGTGTGTATATTAGAATAAAAACAAACAAACAAACAGAATTTAAGAAAGAGAAATCAATGCCACACCCGCTTTGACGGAGATGGGCTCCGTTGGGGCGACAGCTGTCTACTAGATCGATTGGGAGAAAGCTGTGTACGCTCACTGTAGGAAAAGTTGGGGTTGTAGCCCAATCTGGCAGGAGACTTGAGCGGCGAAGGCGCTCGTGACGAAGTACGCGAGAACGAATCGTAGCCCCTTGAAAATGTCTCGTTTGCCCGCGAATAAGCATCTGGTCGCTGAAGAAACAGATCGTTCCCAGCATGGCGCAGGGAATATGGAGTTGACAGCATCATCCGGCTGTGTCTATCAGCAGTATCGTCATAAAAGCTAGGCCTTTCGTTTCTGCTCCGCAGCGATGTCTCATATCTGCTTGTGTGCGATGAGTTTGGCGGAAGAAAACTGCTATTTAGGGAAAGGTTCTTTGAGGGGGATACCGGGCGAGAAGGCACCGCTTCGACGTAGTCCGCACGAACACTCTTGAGCCTGCTGCCATGTATATCGTGAGTCACAAACGCAAGATCGTTTTGCAAATGTCCCACTGGGTCGTCATGCACCGTTTTGCTTGCTGGCGCATACGGTCCGTGGGTGGCATCGATACTGGCGTTCTTGCGCAAGACTGAAGTTTTAGGAATCACATACTTCTTGTTATATTCGCTAAAAGTTTCCTGATAGATGATTTGTTTATCAGATATCAACTGCAAGAATTTTGAGGTGACATACACGGCAAACGAGTTGGAAAGGATGATAAATATCACGATCTGCCAAAGCGCAGCGCTGGAGCTGATGAGCCACACGGTAAATAACACTATGGGCGAAAATGACGCTGCGGTATATAACAGGAAGTGTGAGGGGTCCCACACCAATAACATCCATACGTCTTTCTCGACAAACCGCGGTTCGTAAGTGGTATCTGCGTCGGAGTCTCCGTCTGTCTCATAGTAGGAGTGTTCTTCAAAGAATGAAAAAATCCCCAGGAAAAATCCACGGGGACTGGCGTTAGATACGTTTTGCCTTGTGACATATGATCCCTTTGGCTTTGGCGTATCCGTAGACCGTCCAAGAAGCGTATAATTTCTATAGGGAAGAAAGTAAACATTCACAGCATTGATTAAAGACACGGTGAATAACACGACAAGTACAATATTCACGATCCAAAGAAGTGTGTTGGCAACAGAATCGTTCTTATATTTTGGCGTTTTGATTGCTGTCGATTGCACACCGTGAATAGCCCGAGAAACGACTTGTTGGTAAGTGGAGTAGTCTGACCGAAACAACAGATTATCTCTTTTGTCGTTCACAGAAATGTAGTATGTCCTAATTCTGCACAAGAAGAAAAATATGAAGGACAGAATGGTTCCGACCGGTAAACACTGCGGGACATGGTCGTCCCAGTCAATTGAAAGTCGTTGCTCGTTTAAAGATAAAAGCAAGTCAAGCGGGTACGACCGAATACGGTCAAAGAGCGGCTGCTTTCTTATTATTCGTCTGCGTGCCATGTGAGCCTTCTTTTGATTTTTTTTTTCCTCTTGTATGTTTTGTTTTGCTAAAAGTTCAGCTAAAGATAGAAGTCACTGATGTGGTACCAAAACAACACCACTATGCAAGTGTCCGGTAACTCTATGACCTGTGAAGGGTGGTTTGTATAAGAGTTTGAAACACTGGTTCAAAAGAAAGTAATTTTATTTGCAATCAGATTTTGACCGATATCCAACTATGGGAATGAAAGTGCACTTTATCACTTGTGACTGGAGGAGAAATCGAGATGTTAGGTGTTCGCGTCTGATGATGTAAATACAAACGAAGCGCGCTCACCACACACATTAACTGAAATGGTTATGAAGTTGATTTGAAATAATACCCATTTGTGTTCTTCTCTTTGTATCGTGGAAGTTTTTTTTTTCTTTTTTATTTTTTCTTTGAAACTAAGCAAGCGGATTGTTGAAAAAAAATTCAAGTCATGCTTTCACCATCGCGTATGTTGCCACCATGTCTTTTTGCAGCAATTAACATGATTGCCCGGGCTGGATGTCATGATCTCTTTTATACCTGGTTTTCTGGGGAAACTTGCTCTCATATTATTTACTTTGTAGGAAAAAAAATCTTTCACTCAATCTCAATAAAAAAAAAGCAGTATTAATATTTCACTCCTTTATTTTGTATCAAACGCACAAAGTTCGAAACGTGCTCTAAGAGTCTGATCTGAATGAATTTGAAATAACTTTGGATTTAGTTTTCGGAAAATCAGTAGAAATGACGAGATAGAAAAAGAAACAAAAAAAAAAAAAAAAAAAAAAAAAGAAAACTGCACACTCTTTGTTGATGCCACTTACGTAAGAATGCAATGTTTGCATTTATTTCCGAGCATCCTGAGGAACAAATTAGATAATTACGCCACAGTTTCAGCGGAATCACTTCATATTCAAAATGTACACGTGGGCGCCCGTTTTTCAAACAAGAAATTATTCGTTCAAAACTCAAGTTTGATTTTTGTAAGAACTCTAGCCTAAGTCTTTTCAGGGTTTTCTCTGCACCGAGATCCATTTCTGGCATCCTCCGCCGTCCGGTGCGCTTGCATCTGACTACCGAC
>JAJMCO010000108.1:0-39124 GCA_030573015.1 Metschnikowia peoriensis | reverse complement strand
ACTAGCTTTGAATGGCGCGCGAGGTGAGGGTCTGCAAATACATCACAAGGTTTTGCAGCCGGTTTTCGGTTTGTGTCTACCCTTGCTCTGGTGCTGATCATGGTCATCTACAACTTTTTTTCCCACATCAACATCTCTTATTCAAATCAACCATTCTCTCGTAATTAAATTGATCAACCCAAGTATCTTCCCTTACCTCTTTCTTAGTGGCATCAAAACTTTAAGGGCACTAGGAAATGCCCCAAAAAAACGCATACGCAACCATAAGACTTTCATTTGAAAATATACCAAGAACAATCATTCCAAAAACTTTTACAGCACATGAATAATACGTGCTTCACCGAAGACACTTGGAGAAACCAGCATCTTTTCAAAGCTAGCCGCGTAGCCTCCAGTTTAGCATACGACCTTATAGCGATCCGTAAACTTTTTTCAGAAGACACCAAACTTTCAGCCAGGTATGTATACGATTTCTTACCAAACCTACAGCAAAAACAAAACTAATGATTAGCTATAACTCTTTACTCCAGTCTATAGCGAAAGAAAATCTGGATTCTGATTCGGATATACGAACTGCGCTTTTGCATCTAAAGACGTTGAGATTAACTCACCTTCCAAAAACAATAAAAAATAAAGTTGAAAGAGTTATTGAAACATTGGATCAATGGCTAGGAAATATTCTAGCTGGTGGGGGTCATAACTTCGATTTTATATGTTCACTTGCATAAACATGAAATTTTAGATTTCTCATTTTTACAACCAAATGTGTTGAGTTGTGAGTTCAAAATTTTCGTAAATCAATCATTCAATGAGTGCTTTTTTGTAAATTTTCTGTCATAAAAGAACTTAAGGAGACATTACTCAACTTTTCGACAGTGTACTTTATTTCTTCTGTCTTTTAATTCTTTTGGTCATCCACACACTTTCTTTTCAAAAATCGGAAAGGAATACCTGTTGGTCTCTATAATGAGAAGAAGAAACGGACGTTAAACTTCAGCAAATTTCGTGTAAACTGCTTTTCAGAGCCTCACCGACTCGATTAAAAACCATCCAAGTTGTCGATAACATTTAGTAAGTCCCCAATGGAAGCCTATTTACGTTGGGAATATTAATGATACTTTGACATAGGCGAGAAGAAGAGCGAAATGGCTGCATTTAGTGTCATTTCTGAGATGTCTATGATTGTTCTTCGAGTATTACGGACTCAACATTTGTAAACAAATCTTTGATTACTAAAATGGAACGAAAGGAAACCTTAGCAATGAGTAATGACGCTGAAAATCTCAATTACACAGTCGAGGTCGTGAACTTGGAAGATTTAAACCCAGTCAAATATTTGATAGACAGGTGAACCCTTTGACAATAGTACTAACTGCACAAGCTTCTCACAAAAGTCAACAAAGGCAATTCACAAGACAAAGGTTTTTAAAACATCACATCAGATGATATCCACTTAAAATAGTTGACTTAAAATTATTTTCAAGAATTCTCAAGAAAGAAGGACCATTTAATTTTTTTCAAGGTTTCTAAGGCACTCATAAATTGCCGACGTAGATCATAACAAGTCAAGATGCTTATGAAGGACATTACGAAGATATAGACAGGATAATCATGATGACGAGACGAAGCAAAAAGATAGAGCTTGAAATTTTATGTTAATTCAATAGATGAGTACCTGCCAAGACACTACAATTCATTATGGCGTAAGCATGTGTACGTCAAAGTTAATATATTGTTTTTCTTCTCAATTATTAGAAAGGATACTCGTTCCGCTAGCCACAATACAAGATTTCTCTAATAGATATTCTAAATTTTACAATTCATCGCAATTTTCACAGCGATAAGCAAGGCAAGCTGGATGATGAAGAAAACGAGGACATTGGTTTTGAATGATGCTTTTAGTAGCGTGCATGACGGTAGAAGACGCGATAGTCACCACCTGCATAATGGGCCAAGAATTTCAGCATGCTTAAGTCACGAACGCGCATTCGCCCCGGGTCCTCGGATGTTTTTGGTGATGAGGTCTTGCCTCTTCAAGCTGTGATTCTTATGAAGATACTCACCTTTTTTGAATATACTCAACAGGTCGGTAAGTAGGCCGATTTTCAACTTCTCATACATTCACACCCATTTACGTAGAGGATTGGAAGATTTTCAACTCGCCACGTTTGGGTAAACGTGAATTTTACCCCAGATTTCACGCGCGCTTGAGAGGCCTCGGATCAACGGCCTGGAGAATTATAATTGAAATCAATATTACTGCAAATCTTCAAAATACCCTGAATTTGAAATTTTTCAGCACGACAGAACATAGTCAATTTGACTTGTAGCAAGCTTTAAAGAAAGGAGGTTTGACTTGAAACACAATGGCTCAAACAAAGGTAGAATCAGTATAGGCCTGCAGATACCAGCGACTAATTTAGCCTCGGGTGAAGGGAATGTGGGTTGGCCTTTCCAAATGGGGTTTTGTGGGGTATAAAAATGTGACAATAGTCACAAGCTGAAGTGGAACTTTTTTTTTCTTTATCAATTCACTAATCAGAAAACCAAAAATTTATTTTCCACAACTCACGTTTTTTTTTTTACAAATCTTGAAATCACAATTGAGCTACTTATAATTTGTTTGAGTCGCAGCCCTCATCTATTCCCCCACAATCCATCCATTAATAAACCAGAGACCAACCCCATAAAAATTTTTTCACCTATTCATAAAACTTTATCATTCTCTTGTTTAAAAATTTCCAAATAAAAGAGTAAATACAGCGATGTCTTCACAAAAGAAAGGAGGATCTATTGTGGATTTGGTTGCCGGCGGTACTGCTGGGCTTTTCGAGGCGCTTTGCTGCCACCCTTTGGACACAGTAAAGGTCAGAATGCAATTGTACAAGAAATCGGGTCAGAAACCACCTGGATTTATTAAAACAGGAATGAACATTGTACATAAAGAGACATTTTTGTCGCTTTACAAAGGCTTGGGCGCAGTAGTATTGGGAATCGTTCCAAAAATGGGAATCCGTTTTCAATCATATGAGTTCTATCGGTCACTTTTGAAAGATGACAAAGGTGTTGTTTCAACAGGAGGAACTTTTATTGCGGGTGTAGGGGCTGGAACAACGGAAGCTGTTTTGGTGGTTAACCCTATGGAGGTGGTGAAAATTAGATTGCAGGCACAGCACCATTCCATGGCCGACCCACTAGATGTGCCTAAATATCGCAATGCACCACATGCAGCATATCTCATCTGCAAAGAAGAAGGTTTTAGAACTTTGTATAGAGGTGTTTCATTGACTGCAGCCAGGCAAGCCTCTAATCAAGGTGTCAATTTTACCGTGTACCTGAAATTGAAGGAACGCTTACAAGAGTACCATCAAGTCGACGTTTTGCCCAGTTGGGAAACATCTTTGATCGGTTTGGTTTCTGGAGCTTTAGGACCGTTGTCAAATGCCCCTTTAGACACGATCAAGACCCGGTTGCAAAAAAGTACATTCGCCTCGAGCGAGTCTGGATGGGTGAGAATCGCGAAAATTGGTCGCCAATTAATAAAGGAAGAAGGAATCAATGCCCTTTACAAAGGAATTACACCACGGATAATGAGAGTCGCACCAGGCCAAGCGGTTACTTTCACGGTTTATGAATTTATGAAAGGTGTGTTAAATGGAGACAAGGCCATTCCGGGTACCGGAAAAAAGCTTGCGTAAAGCTGGCACCCGCACATATAGAATCAATTTATGAAGAAGTGGTTACATTAGAAAAATCTCGCATGCTTCAAACCATTTGCGATGAATTACATTCTTTCCCGGAGTTTTTTTTAAGAAAAGTCTTATTTACTTTAGCTTTCTTAGTTTTTTGTTAATTACTCTGTCTCTACTGAGTGGCCAAACTCCCAGTCCAGGCCAGGCCAATGTGGCGCTTTCGCGCGTCGGCTTTATCGCCGGCCTCAAAGGCTCAGACCATCAATAACTCAAGATTGCTTCTCTTTAAACAAAACACACATAAATACAATGTCTCATTTATCAATGAAACTTTTGCTGCATACGCGATTGAAAACACTCAACACTCTTAAGTGGCCCCTTCGCCCACTTACGAACTTAAAATACGGCTCAATTCGAAATACTGGTGGTAATAATGCCATCTTGTTTGGAAGGTCTCTTTCTCAATCTAGAAAAGCGTACCGCACGAGGAAAGCTGAGGAGATTTCTCCAGAGGAGTTCAGGCGATTTAAGGAGTCGCAAGCACAAAAAACTCAGAACGAATTTTACTACCATGAGTCGCCATCATCGAACTCCCAAGGATATGCTAATGATCCAAGTCAGTTCCGGACGGTCTTTGAGATGCCACCAAATCACAATGGAATAATCACTCCCGAGGACGGAATATACAGCATTTTGAGCGAGCCCACTCTCGTAATTGAGAGGCAAGTAGAGTTCATGAATGTGGTTCTCGGATTTGAGCAGGCCAATAAGTACAAGATCATGAACTCATTGGGTGAGCAGATCGGGTACATGGAGGAAAAAGATTACGGAATTTTGAAGATGGTGGGGCGGCAATTTTTCCGACTCCACAGACCCTTTGATATCGACGTTTTCAACAACTATGGGGACCTCCTCATGACAATCAAAAGACCGTTTTCGTTTATCAACTCTCACATCAAGTGCCTTTTGCCCGGGTATGATACTCAGGGAAATCTTGTGCATGAGGTCGTGGGCGAATCCGTGCAGAGCTGGCATCTTTGGCGCAGACGTTACAACTTGTTCAAACTTGATGATGAAACTACCGATGAATACAATCAGTTTGGACTGATTGATGCGCCATTTTTGGCATTTGATTTTCCTGTCCGGAACGAGGATGGCGATGTTATAGCCTCTGTTGACAGAAACTGGGTGGGACTAGGCCGTGAACTCTTCACAGACTCCGGTGTCTACATTATACGTATGGACCCTGCCAGTTTTGCCGGTTTGGGTGAGCTCTACCCTACAGTGGCCGGACCTCTCACGTTAGATCAGCGGGCGATCCTCTTGGGTAACGCCGTGAGCATCGATTTCGACTATTTCTCTAGACACAGCAGACAAGGAGGCGGTTTCATGAGCTTTGGATCATACGAGTAGGCTGTCATCCACTCAAATTCACACATAGATACAAAATCGAACAATCAAATGTATTTACTTGTTTCCTTCAACCGATTCATGGTCTTGACCTTGGCCTTGCGGAGTAGCTCCGTCCATTCATCATCAGATAGGGAGCTCGAGATTCCTTTCAAAAGCTCGACAGTAAGCCTTGTGTAATCGTGCCTTCTCCATTTATTTTCGCGAGCCCAACGTTCCCTCTTAGTAAGTTCCTGCTGCACCGAAAGCTCGTCGCCAATGGCCTGATACTGCTGCAACTTATCGTTCGTTATAGCGAGGAGAGAAAAGCGGATTTCGTCAGAGTACTTGGCAATCCGGCGCAGAAGAACTTGTGGGAGCTTATCGTAAAACTCCTCGGCGGTCGACAAAGCATCGTGTTTGATTGGGCACCGTTTAAGACCGTCTAACTCATAGATACAGTTATTAATGTTGAGGTATGTGATGAAATGAAATAAGCCGTTATTCTTTTCGTCCACGTCCGGCCGCGCAGAATCGTCCAGGTCGATAAATTTCGGCGCACTGAACGAGTTGTGAACCTCCCTAATCACGTCACTATTGGATATCGTGTCGCCACACATATCTGGGTCAAAACCCGCAACAAAGCTGTGGATATTTGAGAGTTCAAGACCGATATCTATCTCGGTCGTTTTGTTCAAAAGCGAATTAAGCACTGCTTGCGTTGCGCACGCATTTTGTATAGTCTGGCGAGCAAAAAACACGCCGTTGCTTTGGTAGTCTTCATCATAAACTCCATCTAAAGGTACGTCAGTAATGGTAGACTCGCGGTCAACCTTCCCGTATTTGAAAAGAAACACTACCGCATGCACAGGCGCTAGTGCCTTCAAAGATGCTGAATCAATTGAGTAAAGTTCCTCGATTTGGACGTTCTGGACTCCTAGTCTGGACACAAGCTCGGTGAATACGCCAGCATCAGAAACGATCGTGTTCCATCCTGAAGACATTATATAAAAAGAAAATAAGGCGTTTTGACGAAAAGTGTTTAATTTTTTTGAGACCGAAAATTTGGTTTCCACTTCTTGCTGTTGACTTTTTCAGTTTGGGATTTAGAAAGGATCGGGGCCCGAGGTCAGAACGCCCCTCCCGATCAGGCATGGCAATAGCGCGGTCCCATGTCCCTGGGGCCCTGGTTAATAAAAACTCAGGTCTACCCATAGAAAGACCCTACAGTACAATATGATTGATAAAATATGATATAATTTCAGTTGAATCTCCTTCCTCTTAGTTTCTAATTACCTCCTCTTCTCACAATCTTGTCAAAAATGGTTTAAACTTTTAAAATGAAATATCCCATAAGTGAATCATGAATTGCAATAAAGCTTCAAGGCCAGCCTGCGCGAAAGCCCACACACATCTCCGGCCGGTCGCGAAGTTTCCTACTCTTTATCTCCACGTTGGCCATACATCAGCAAACTCTTCTACCGTCAAAAACCCACGAAATCTCTGTCATGTCTTTAGCAGAACAAAGAATTAAATACGTCGAACTTTTACAGGACTTCGTTGAAAACTCCAAGGAAATTTTGCCCAGCAAGTTGAGCGAGTACCAGCTGTTGATCACACTTGTCCTCGCTTTACTCTGTATGTATTGAAATCAACACCAACTCCAGCTGAAAAATAGATTCACTCTGGAGCTGGTTTCCAGAATATGTTTATTTCTGACAATCGTGGACTTGTACTAACATTCAAGCGTTTGCCTCTGTTTCACTGACGCTACTTAACAGAAAGGGCAGCTTTTTGACGTACTTGGTGAGTGCTATTGTCGCGTCGATTTCTATAGCGTTGACGAGTGTCTACGCTTGCAACTTCTTTGGTGTGTACATTTAGGCAGCAGAAAAAAATAATAAATGAAAGGAAGCAGGTTACAAAATCTTTAATGTAGCATAGATTAGGCTTATCGCTAAACAATAATTCAGAATTTTATCATTCTTTGTTGTGTTATTTTCTTTAAGTAAATGGTTTGGGTGGCTCAGTATTTCGCGCACTGGCCCTATCTTAGGCACTAGAACCTCGGGCAGAGCCACCAGGCTTTCCGCGAAAACTTCGGAATATTTGGGCCAAGGTGGCCTAACTAATTTTGCTTCTAGAAGAACAAGAAATGAAGTTTCACGCCATTGCCACACTTTCGGCACTAGCTACGGCCGTATCTGGGGCTGGATTTTATGCAAGCGACAAAAATATTTATGAGCTCACACCCCAAAATTTTGATAAGGTTGTTCTCGGGACGAATTACACCACCATTGTGGAATTCTACGCACCTTGGTGTGGTTACTGTAAACAGCTTGAGCCTGTCTACCACAAATTGGCCCGGTATATCCAAGGAGACGCAAATTATGCCATCAATGTGGCTGCAGTGAATTGTGACGAGGAGAAGAACAAACCAATTTGCTCAAACTATCGTATCCAGGGCTTTCCCACGTTAATGGTGTTTCGTCCACCCAAGTTTCAAAGACACTCACGGAATACCGGCAAACATATTCCTGAAACTTATAACGGCCAGAGGGAATTACCAGCAATGGTTGAACACTTGACGTCGCGTCTTAAAAACTACGTCAAGAAATTCCACCGTCTATCAGCGCCATCGTTTGCTGACTGGCTTAACGTAGATGACGGGTTGGAAAAAGTTGTTTTGCTCTCAAGTTCTGATCAAACATCTTCACTTCTCAAATCATTGGCCATTGATTTTCTCGACACCTTGAGTGTAGCCAGTGTATCGATCAAATCACCAGTGCTGAATCCCACAATTAAGTATGGCGATCATGAAATCGAGGTACCCTTGGAAGAAGACGATAAACTTCCTGTGTTACTCGTATACAAGAAAGACGAAAAGAAATTTGTGCGCTTTAAAGGAAAGAAACTCAACAAGATGAAAAAGATTCAGCAGTTTATTGTCGACACGACTGGTAAGATCCCCACAGAAGGCCCTCTTTCAAAAAAGGAGAAGAAATTGAGAAAGTACCGTGGTATCAAGAAACAGGTCAAAGATGAGCTTTAACTTTTTCGGAGATATAATCGTCTATAAATGACCGTTTATTATAAATAGTATGTCTAATCACATTCACGCCTACGCTCCAAGTTTAGCAAATGCGTCTTCTAATTCATCAACCAGGGGTTTCTCTTCTTTTTCATTTGCATCAAGAGACTGGATCCAGTTCGTGACCTGGTTAACCAAAAGCTTTGAATTAGGCACGAAATGGCCACCAGGGTGTTTCAAGACATGTGAGTTTTTCTTTGATACTTCGTAAAGCGTGTACGCACGGTCATCGCCTACAATTGTGTCAAGTTCGCCGATAACATGCAACATACGTGCTTTTGTAGATTCGCCATCGTCTTGTGTGTAGAAGGACCTGTATTCTGGCATTAACTTTGTGTCAAGCTTGAATCCGGAATAAAGTACTGCAAATTTCAAAGGAACCCCGAAAATAGATTCAAAGTTGTGTACCACAGCACCGGCGAGACAAGCTCCCTGAGAGAATCCAATCAAACCAACAATTGGTGGGATAGTTGATTCTGTGGTGCTTTCTTCACCTTCTTGACCCTGTTTTTCAGAATCTGCTTCCTTAGAAGATTCTGCAAGAGCATCTGCCTTGATTTTCTGATCTTCCGGAGACCCATCAATAATGGTGCCCTCGTTTATATACTCCCGAATAGTGCTGATAGCATCTTCAAGAGACAGTCTTCCTGCATTGTCTTTCAACCACCATGCACGATAATTAGTTTCTTCATCCAGCTCAGCGGCCACGGAGCTGAATTTCGAGAGCGCGTCAGACGATGGAAGTTGCGAAGGCGTGAGGTTTATGGGGGCGTTTAGGTATACGGCCTGGTACTTCAAACTCTTGAGCTTTTTCCTAAGAGCCGATGTCTTGGCGTAGAAAACCGAGGCACTTTGAGTGTACCCATGAAGGAAAATAACTCTTCCAATGTAATCTGTTTTCTTAGATGGCATTCGTGATATTAAAGGAAACCCTTTTTTGTCTTAATTTTTCTATTCTCTTTATAAAAAGAAGATCTACTCGGAGGCTCACATGTAAAATCAGAACGTGATCTCACAGGTCCGGTAGATTAAGTCGCGCATACGTTTGAGCCGAAGGCAAATCTTATGTGTATCGTTTATTCTATGCGCGTGATATTACTTATAAATTATTTTGAAGTTCGAGAATCAGGCGGATAAGCTGGATCTTTGATCTGTCAGTGTTATCGCCAGTTCCATAGTATTTCTCGAAATCGTCCTTCTTCTTCAATGCCTCATATTCATCATCCATCTCTACATAGTGAAAGACTCTCCCAAAAGAAAGATCGTAGGCTGCCTTCACATTGAGCTCGGAGTCGTCAACAAAATATAAACGTGAAACCTGCAGTTTATCTTCGCCATTTATGCCAATAGTACGGAAACAGTTAAAGTAGAATTCGTTCATAGGCTTGCACACAATTGGAATCAGCGAGTAGTCACAGAATGTCAACCCATCAAAAATATCCCCAAGACCCAAGAAGGAGATAACTCTCAAGGCGTGGTTCTTGTATGCATTAGTTACGAGCCACATCATGTCGAAATCTCCAGAATTCTTTATTTGAAGAAGCATTTCCCTGAGTTCTGGCTTAAACAGCAAAACCAGCTTTAAGTCAAGCGAATCGTCCACTTTTCTGTTATACTCCAAGGCATCTACTTTGTGGTTGCGTACAAGGCCCTCTAAAGCCAAACCATAGGTGCGATAATAATTGATGTGCAATTCATGTGCGTCGTGGTCATTCAAGAGAAGCTCATCCTTGAAGTATTTGTGAATCTTCACCTGCATCATGTCATGGATTTTGGTGGATCTCTCATAGAGACAATTATCAATGTCGAAAAGAAAAATCTTTCCATTACCCGAGCTTTGTGGCACTGGGCCAATGCCGTACTTAAGGAAAACTTCACGACCAGGGAATTCCGCTTCTCTCAATTCAGGATTCGTGTATGTTAACGAAGACATTTTGCGATAGGTTTAGAACGATGAAGATGTATATGGTCAGCAAATTAAGGATTGTGAGCGGGTTTCGTGTGGGGTAGATGCTAATGCTGTTGATGGCTATAAACAAATGTGGGCAATCATTTGTAATAGTTTGCCCGGTAGTGAGTCAATCGAACAAACGTGGTACCGCGAGGATTAGACTTGCATATAACACAGCCTAAAGCGTCGTGCATGCGAAATTAACCGACTAGTGTAAACACGTTTCCATTTAATTAACCCGGGAGAATTTTAGCGTACGTACCAATCCCGCTGCCTACTTTCCGTAGAAAAAATCGCGCTCAGGTAATACCCCACTTTTAGTCAAAACATTCACCATGTAATCTAACATATGATATGTGTCACTTAAAACAAGTGAGATGCGACTCTTTTCCCTTGTATTTTCATCTGACAGAAATGATAGATGGCCAATTACCAGCTGGTATACATCTTTGCAAAGAAGAAGTTCTTCTTGGCATTTGAGTAGCTCCTCACTATTTTGATGAGACTCGTCCAGCACGTAAAAGTGGATAAACACGGCAATGAGATGAACTTTGTAAAAGTTTTTGTAAACGCTTGTCTGATATTTCAAGACAGTATCAACTTTGGTCATCAAACTCAATCTGCACATATCTTTTATAATTTTTGCCACATGAAACAAGTCTGTCCCCTGGTCTCTTACTTCGAAGAACTTGAAAATAAGCTCTTTTACATATGCAAATGCCTCTTTGTTTGGGGGCACCAGATACAACAAGTTCAAAAGCATATTGAAATGAATCTCAAGACCTTTTTGTGACTGTACTTCCTCTTGACCATATAATGATGGGGTAATCAGACAAAGAATCTTGTGTGCTTCATCAACAAAAGTCCGGGGGCCAAATTTAAGCGCACACTCATGTGCGAATATCTCGAAAATTGGACCTATAAAGTTTTTCCGTAGATTAGATTTCTCTCTCTTGTTGATATGGAAATCAGAGCACGACAAGTAGAAATAGCGGAATAAGAGAACGAAGTCATTTTTCGTCGTTGTGCGTGGGAGGAAGTAGATAAATATTATACTCAACCGTAATAGAAGTAAAGATGTGTAATTATTGTAATGCACGAGCTTAACTTTGACGGCAAGAACTTCTGAGTTTTCGAATGGTCTTGCACCAATAGCTTTCATAAGCTCAGTAAACGAGGGTTTTTCCAAAGCGCAGTTCTTGGACTCATTCAACGGCGTGTCATGAGCTATGCGTGTCTTGTTGTTGTCATAGTCTCGGCGAACAATTTTCTCGATCCATGCCAAGGATGGTAAGTCAGAAACTGACCTGAGACTAGCCACGATGAAAGCGGAGAGTGAAATCAGTGAAGCACGAAGCGTTTGTAAAAATTGATCCGGATCTCCGGTGGAAAATTTCAATGCAGTTTTCAATAATGGTGTAATTGACGAATAGTTTTCATCTATGAAAGGGGTTTGTACGTCATTGAAAAAATAAAACTGGCGCAGATTGATCATTGAGAAGTCTTTAGAGAGGCTTTTCTGGACATAGTCTTCGATAATCTTGGAGTCGTTTTTCCAGGAATACTGAAAATTGGAACCATTATCATTGAGCTCTTCGAGTATTTTGAGTTTTTCATTCTCTAACGTCTGAAACTTGATCCGGGCTTTTTCCTCCTCTTCTGCTAGTTGTCTAGCGATCTCTTCATCCTGACGAAGAATCCTGCTATTCCTCTCACCTTCAAGAAGAAAGATACTAGGGATTTCAACAGATAAAGAAGTTACAAAATCTGCGGTAGAATTCCTCTTGTCCTTGAATTTATTTAGGGGCAACTCATCATCTGGTAACACCATGGGTTGTGGCAGGGGATTTTCATATCGCGACTTTTGGTTATTTTCTTGTTTTACCAGTGTACCGAGCTCCTCGAAAATCAGATCGATAAAACAATCATCGTCATCATCAGATGAGATTATAATTTCATCGTACATGGATGCTTGCGCTAAAGTTATGTGTCCTGAGGGTGTGGAGGCGGTTTCAAGACACAGAGAACACAGACATTCGCGTCCTTGCAGGACCCACAGGAAAAAAAAAAACGCAACCGCGTCGTGTGAGAGAGACGCACCCAAATTGATGTGATGAAAAGATAAAACAAAGTTTATGTTGGTGAAAAAGTAAATCGATGATTAGAAAGAAACCTTTCTTTATTATTTTTCTTATGAGATTGGTTTCATGTTTTTTCAAGCATGATTCAATTGGCATATAGTAAGTGCCCTTTGTGCACCTCGTAAAGGGCAGTGAGCCAATAGATCATTCGTAACCTCAACGGTCAAATATTAACGAGTTTATTTTACCGAATCTGCTTTGGATTGTTCTTTTTTCCAGCAGATCTTTTCTGTAATTTACCATAGATCCAGGGATAACGTACAGGAAAGCCGCTCCATCCAGATTTAGAAAAACGGTTTCTACTTTTTGAAAAAATGTTCAAGAAAAACCTAACGACGGCTTTTCACAATTCATTTCCCCAGATGAGAAGGTGTCTGCGGGCTCACGCGGCATTTTCTTCGCCGCGCAAAGGAAGGCTGGTGGTTAATGTTAATGAGAACAAAACCAGACAAAAATGCCAAGATTCCGAAAAATTGAATATCGCCCAAGCTAATTCCACGTTAATGAAAATGAAGCAGTTTGAAGTTTGAAATTTTTTTGGACAACCATTAAGTTTCGGAGGCCTTTAAATCATGGACTGGTGACAGGCCCAGGTCCCATGGAGAAGGAAGGAAATTACAATTTGCGCGAATCCTAGTGGCAGCTTTCGGGGCCGTTCCCCCAAACGGCTCGGCCGCTCTCCAAACAGCCATAGACGCACGTCATAACCTTTTTTTTTTTCTCCTTCTCCTCAATACGGAAAACCATTCTTGTGTTTCTCTTTACTTACAGATAATAAACATGACTTTCGAAAAGCTCCCATTGGAACCATTATTCGCCAAGATTGATGAATTGAAGCCTCAGTTCATCGACCGTTTGGCCAAGGCAATTGCCATCCCCTCCGTCAGTGGAGATGAGCTGCTTAGACCCAAGGTGGTTGACATGGCCGCATTTTTGGTAAATGAACTCACTAACTTGGGTTTTGCTGATATCCAGTTGAAGGACTTGGGCACACAGCCACCTCCAGTTGCAGATGCTACTCTTCAATTGCCACCTATTGTGTTGGCCCGTTTTGGTAATGACAGTTCTAAAAAAACCGTGTTGGTTTATGGTCACTACGATGTGCAACCAGCACTTAAGGAAGACGGTTGGGCAACTGACCCTTTTACTATGTACCACGACACTGCTGCCGACATCTTGTACGGAAGAGGATCAACTGACGACAAGGGACCCGTTATGGGCTGGTTGAATGTCGTTGAGGCCCACAACCAATTGGGTTGGGAGCTTCCTGTCAACTTGGTGTGCTGCTTCGAAGGTATGGAGGAATCCGGCTCTCTCGGCTTGGACGGATTGATCGAGCGTGAGGCCAAGGAGTACTTTAAGACTGTCGACACCGTGTGTATCTCCGATAACTACTGGCTCGGTACCACTAAGCCCGTATTGACTTACGGTTTGAGAGGCTGTAACTACTACCAGGTCTCGATCAAGGGCCCTGGTGCTGACTTGCACTCGGGTATTTTTGGAGGTGTGATTGCCGAGCCTATGACCGATTTGGTGCAGGTTTTGTCTAAGTTGGTCGACGTGCACGGTAACATCTTGATTCCTGGAATCCTGGAGATGGTGGCGCCCGTGACTGAGAAGGAAGATGCTTTGTACGACGACATCGACTTCTCTCCAGCGGAATTGCACGCTGCTGCCGGTTCTGAGACTGGCTTGTACGATAACAAGAAGGATATCTTGAAACATAGATGGAGATTCCCATCCTTGTCGATCCACGGAATCGAGGGTGCTTTTTCCGGTGCCGGTGCTAAGACCGTTATTCCATCTAAGGTCATTGGTAAGTTCTCTATTAGAACCGTCCCCAACATCGAGAGCCAAAAGTTGGATCAATTGGTGTTTGACCACGTCAACAAGGTTTTCAAGGAGATCGGTTCCAAGAACACCTTGGTGGTGGAGTTGATTCACGACGGTGACTACTGGGTTTCTGACCCATTCAACGAATCCTTCACTGCTGCCTCGAAGGCCACGCAACACGTATGGAACATCAAGCCAGACTTTACCAGAGAGGGTGGCTCCATTCCAATCACCTTGACTTTCGAGCAACAGCTTGGTACCCAGGTTCTTTTGTTGCCCATGGGTAGAGGTGATGACGGTGCCCACTCGATCAACGAGAAGTTGGATGTCAGCAACTACATCAATGGATGCAAGACCCTTGGTGGTTACTTGCATTACTACGGCAAGAGCTAGATGCACTTGCCTCTAATATCATGTTATAGGTTATTATTACTTGAGGTACTTTTTTCACGCAAGAATTGTAAGTTAATAGTAGTCGCACCTCTCGATCGTTGACCACTTGAAGTCACAAGTCATTTGCTTGAATGTAGAGACGACCGAGATCATTTAAGGAAGAAGACAGAATTGATAAGTGAACATGGTGAGGTTAAACCGACGGAATTAATGTCAATATAAAATGATTAACTGCTAACTTCACATTAATATTTCTTGTTTTCTTTGCCCGAACTCAGCTCCCCCTACTCAAGTGAAAACCCGCACCAGTGACCCGCCATGAGTGCTCGCAGCCATAGGACTGGCCCGCACACGACTCGGGAAAATTTTGTTAGGTGGGTTTTCATTGACGGAAGATCAGTTCCAACATCGGGCGACAACCACTACACTTTTTCTCAATCCACCATACCCCATCCTACCCTTCCCATTTTGTTTATTATATAGAACGTTTCATTTCATTGCCAATCGACCACTTTTGTTCATAAGATATTATAGAACACATTGATCGAGTGTCCCCCAAAATTTTCTGTCAACGTTGCAACCTCAGTCCCGCAACTACCTACCTCAATATTGTCGTCGAAGCAGTCCGTCCAAATAAAAACTGGAAAAAAAAAATTCCAAGATCCCAAAATCGCCAAAATTATCCAACATACCATAACGTTCTGCCAAGCCCCAAACCTTAGTGCATTGAACAAGGAAAATACCCAGAAACGTTAGAACTTTTTACATCCATCAAAACAAGCACTTCTTGAAATCTTATAGTCTTATCTTCCAAAGACGGCAAGTTACCAGATTTAAATACTGCTAGTGACATAAAGAAGCTGAAATCTTTGAATTCAAGTCGAAGAAAATAACGAGAGAGAAAAAAACAGCAAAAAAATATATCAAAGCTACTTCAGCACTGATATCCCTTCTTCAAATTCAAGGCTTCACTAACCATAAAAAGCAAGAATACACATATCACACAAATCACTAAGATATAATGTCGGAGAACTTGAAAAGAGCAGAGTCGCTATTTAACCGGATCATGAATCCGAATAAGCCGCAAGGCCCCGGTGAGAACGGATCGAAAAACTACCACAAGCCGTCATCGAACCACAACAACCACTACCAGTCGAATGGAAATGACTCAGATCTGCCTCGTAGTACTAGTCGCTACTCGAATAATCACTCAAACGGAAACTCGAATGGCAACCACCACAGATACAACACGAGGTCGTATAATAAGTACAACCACAATAATCTGGCGCAACCTGCGGCTGGTGCCAATTTCGATTTACCGAAACGAGACCCGGCAAAAGAGGCACAAGATGCGGTACTTGCGCTCGCTCCAAACCTGCACGTTTTACCATACTGTTGGACCATTTGGCACCACTCGCGGACTAAGACTAAGGTTCCCACAACTGCAATTGAGGAGGCTGCTACGCCATCCTCCAACTCTGTCAATGGAGCGAATGGGGCAGAGCCAGTAAAGGCAGGTGGAGCTGCGGCAGTGGACTCCTATTTACAGGCGGCGACCGAGATTGGATTCCCATGTTTCGGTACACCTGACCAGACCGTGAAACCAATTGCGTCACTCGAGCAGATGTGGGTGAGCTTGTCATCGTTGAAAAAATCGCACGAGTTGGCCAACGGCAGTGAGCTTTTGATTTTCAAAACCGGTGTTAACCCGGTGTGGGAGGACCCAATCAACGCTAAGGGCGGACGGTGGGTGTTCCGGTTCAGCCACCGCGTAAACCCAAATGCAAGCACTCAGGAAACCCAAGAGAGCGTACAAAGGGGTCGCCGTAGAGCCACGTTGGTGTGGGAACGTTTGGTTCTCAAGACATTAACGGGATCACTTCTCCTGGGCCGCAAAGAACATCATGACGCACTTTTGAGCGACATTGTGGGTTTGGTGCTTAGTGTGCGCAGAGATGAGGAAATTATTAGTATCTGGAACTCGAATTTGCACTTTGCCAAGAAACGCCCAGATGAGGAAGAGAAGAAGGGTACGCTTACTGGGTTTCATGCCAGAAGAGTCTACTGTGACGCAATCTTGCGTGTGATTAGAGAAGTGGATGCCATTATGCAAGGGTCCGATTGTATCGAGACTCAGTTGAGCTCATCCAACGAAAGGGTTAGTGGGGTAACTTTTGAATACAGACTTCATTCCGATAACTCCCACCCATATAACAATGATAGACCTCGCAGAGGCAAGAACTATCACCACCACAACCATCAAAGGGAAGATAAGGAAGAAGAGGCTTAAGTACTTAGAAAAAATTATCATTCTAGAATCGACACCATAGCCGTATTTTTTTTTTGTATTTTTGCGAGTTTGATCCTCAGTGATTCTAAAAAAATTCGTAGAATAGGATAGATTCGTGTAGTAATCATACCCAAAACTAGCTCATTCATGTACACGTCTGGTAATTGCAATAAAATCTGAAGACTGGATTATTGATCCTCAGAGAAAATACCGCTCATGAATGGACTTCCGTGGGCTGGACAAAAAAAAAAAAAACTTTTGCAACAAGATATCACTAGTAATAGGTCTTGGGTTTTTCTGAGCTCTATCGAGAGAAAAAATCATCTTCAGGTTAAGAAATTAACAAAGGGATGAAAAGAGATAAACTGAATCAGGATTCTCAATCAAACCAAGTCAAATTTTGCAGGTTACAGATTGGTTTTCTTTCTTCCTGTTGTAGTTCATGGCGAAGGCTAGTCCCCAATTCCGGAATGTTTAAGCGCATGCAGAGGTGCATGTAGCCCGCGCAAATGTAGGAAATTGGGGGCGACTGGCTTCACGTGTGATGTCCACCAATAAAACCTTTAGTAATTTTTACCAAAAGCGGTGGTGTTCTATAGATTGTGTTATATACTAGTAGCTCATTTTTAAAATTGAGTGTCACCAGTAAAGAAATGTTTGGAAAGTTTTCAAGACAGGACATATAATTACATTTTCGAAGCTGAATCTTTCGCTAGCTGTTCCTGTGGGCCGGCGTACGTTTTGCGAGATCCTCTTGGACCCGTGCCTCCTGTTGTACAGAAAAAGGAAGGACGAAAAAAAAAGACCTCATTTTACCGCTCGCCAAAAAAAAAAATAGAATCGAGAGGGAGACAAAAATTCTCGAAGAAAATTCCCTAAATTTCTTGAATCTTATCCTTTGGCTATAAGGAATACCCTTGAAATCACAACACCCCCTTCGGTCTCATTCGTGATTTTATACCCTGAAATTAATCAGTGAAGACGCTTACATCACGTGAGGAAGAATTCTGCCGTCAATTTTAGGCACGCCACATACGTTGCAGCAGCGGAAGCGGAGTCCAAGAAAAAAAAAAAAAAAAAAAGAAAAAGAAAAAGGAAAACTCAGACAGAACTTCCTTGTTTCCACGCAAGTATCACGAGGAATTTTTTTAAAGACGAAAACATCAAGAATTAAAAGCATCATCTGAAGAAAGCTATCTCGAGTTCTTTCTTCTTTTTTTTTAAAAAAAAAATATACGGCAGCAAGAAGAGTTACGACCCCACTCCCCTCTCTCCCAACCAACGATGGGTGACATTACCACCCCTACCGGAAATCTGCTCCCTGCTCAGGCCAGAAAAGAGTTGGCATCTGGCCCCTCCATAATGGAGCTATTTTCTCAGGCCAAGCGACTCTTGGCCCTACAGCCTCGCGTCGAAAATAGACACATCAGAAAAGATAGTACGCGTGTGCAGCACGAGTTGGGCCATGTTCCGGACCCAAATAGCGGGTCTGCCCCACAAAAAGAAGGTCAAATGCAGCATGCGTATAAAAATACGAATGCAAAAGTACTAGATTTGTTGCTGCCACTTTCGGTGGACGACTTGCGTGGCCCACTGTCAACATCGGTTTCCATGGGCAAGGCCACTACAGTGAAATTGGAACATATTGCCAGACAAGGTGTCACACCACGGTCCATTGATAGTAGTCCAAATGCAGTGTTCGAAGAAAACAGTATGTCTGTGCAAACTCCTTGTACGAGTGAAAAACTGGTGGGTCATGTTCCTAGTAAGTTTGTTACGACTCAGGGCCAATACCGGTCATCACCGGGCCAGGCTCCGGTAGCCAGAAATGTCTCCAATAATTCTTCGATACTACTGCTGGGTCAGCCTGCACTCAAGTCAAACTTGACTTCGTCGCTACAAAAGCTCCCTAAACAAGAAATGACAAATCTGAGGGTTTCTTCCACAGTAAGGGGAAGTATAGATAATGACGAGACGAAAAAGCCTACTGAATGTAATAACTGTGGTACTTTGAAGACCCCACTCTGGAGAAAGGACCCTGAAGGCAACACTTTGTGTAATGCCTGTGGCTTGTTTTTGAAGTTACATGGCACTACGAGGCCCCTCTCGCTCAAGACCGATGTTATTCGTAAGCGTAGTTCTCGGCGGGCCTCAACTGCGCCACGTGGACCTGGGCTGGTGTCTTCTGCTTCGGGCATCCCAAACAGTTTATCGCGACATAACTCATATGTGGCGGACTTTTCCAAAACAAAGCTGGACTATTCGGCAGCAATACCCATACTGCAAAGCCCAATGCTGATAGCTCCTGCCCCTGCGTATAGTTATGGTCTGATGGGATCCAATGGCTTTTATGTTGACTCTACGATGAAACCCAAGAACGTGCACATTTTGCCTAAACCTCTAGGCGGAGGCTCTTATCAGGCATTATCGACCCCTGCTGCTGAAAGAAATGCTAGCTTCACTGGCGCAGGTTTGGCCCAAATATCCACTCCATCTTCGCCTTATAGCACAAGCGCATCGCTGCAGTTTAAGAGGAAAAAGTCCGAGGTTAGCATCCCTGAAATGCCAGAGTCATATGGACGCAGAATACCTTCCAGTGGCGGATTGAGTAGTTCATACACCAATGTTGGTTCTGCAAATGCTAAACGTGGGTTTCTGGCAACGCCGCAATTCAAAAAGAATTATATGGGTGGGCTTGGTCGTACTCCGACTTCTCAACAGGTCTTCGGCACTTCGGCGTCTTCAGTGCCAATGAACTCAGCTTTCACAAAATATCTCACGAATCCGCACCCTTCATTGCCATCTGCCAGCAATAATGTCTACTTTGATCAAATTGCTGGGGCCTCACCTCACACTCTGCAAAGAAATAGCATATCGAGACCCAGCCGGGGTAGTATCGCCTCAGAATTCACGCCATATTCTGCGTCATCGCCGCCTCTATTTGATGAAACCGTCAAGCGGCAATCTTTTGTTGTTCCGAGCGACATACCAAATTATGATTCTTACCTCAAAATTGGGAACGACGGTCTAGCTTCGCCAACAAAGAACGAGGATGATATGGAGACAGATGATTTCTTCAAGAACTATACGTCACTCCATAGTGAGGCGTCTGAGGATACATCCCCAGAAGCACCCCTTGTAAGCGATATGGGGAGTAAATATGAAATCAAGCCCACCAACACCCAATCGTCGCTTACGCATGGTCTAAAGGGGGATCTTCACCCGTCGATCGCAGAGCAGGGTACCACGCCGGCAGGACTTGAATGGTTGAAATTTGACATTTAATTTTGAGTGGAAATCATTCTTCTCCTCCCTTCGTGTGAAAGAGATTTTGTTTTCTGAGGTCCATCGGCTTTCGAGAAGCCGAGAAAATTAAGGAGGAGCCGGTGCCCGCACAATAATCAGCGGCCAAAGATAAGACAGCCTACTCTAAGTAGAATAAATTTACAGACGAGTAAACTCACAAACGAATAGAATAAACGACTAATGATGTATTGATTCATCGTGCATTTTTCCGATTTATAAAAAGAAAAGGAAATAATATGTAAGACTTGTGATTTCAGAAGATAGTCATGACCTTGGAGATGATCTGAACAAGACTGAAAATGGCCATGTGCGTCAATTCAATTAAATTATTCAGCAAAGCAGAACATCTCACAGCGTATAGAAATCAACTGATTGAAGTAGAAATGTTAAAGAGAGAAAGAAAAAAGATTCGAAAAGTCTGTTGCCGATCATAATCTCATTTTTATCTTAATCTTGTTCACGCCGTAATTAAAACAAATTCACATGCTGATTTTAGTGCCCGCCCGTATACACACACCCCAACAAAACCCACGTTCCTCGTTCACGTGGTGCACGGGTATTAGGCCCCCTGTCGTCGTATAAGCGCGCCGGTGCTCGAGTCGGACAACCATCGCAGTACTAGAGATGGCAGTCGCAGAAACCTGCATACACATGTATCCTCCTATATAAGGAAGCGTATTCCCGCCTTCGCCAGCTTGAAAAATTTTTATCCACAAACAAAATTATCAAAATGGCCGCTCCTGCTTCCGCCTACAAAGTCGCTGACATCTCTCTTGCCGCCTTCGGCAGAAAGGACATCGAGTTGTCCGAGAACGAGATGCCTGGTTTGATGTACATCAGAAAGAAGTACGGTCCTTCTCAACCATTGAAAGGTGCCAGAATTGCTGGTTGTTTGCACATGACCATTCAGACCGCTGTCTTGATTGAGACTCTTGTCGCTCTTGGTGCCGAGGTCACTTGGTCTTCGTGTAACATTTTCTCCACTCAAGACCACGCCGCTGCTGCCATTGCTGCTGCTGGTGTTCCAGTCTTTGCCTGGAAGGGTGAGACTGACGAGGAGTACTTGTGGTGTATCGAGCAACAGTTGTTTGCTTTCAAGGACAACAAGAAATTGAACTTGATCTTGGATGATGGTGGAGACTTGACCACCTTGGTCCACGAGAAGTACCCTGAGATGTTGGACGACTGTTTCGGTTTGTCTGAGGAGACCACCACCGGTGTTCACCACCTCTACAAGATGCTCAGAGACGGCAAGTTGAAGGTTCCTGCTATCAACGTCAACGACTCCGTCACTAAGTCTAAGTTCGACAACTTGTACGGCTGCAGAGAGTCGCTTGTTGACGGTATCAAGAGAGCCACCGACGTCATGATTGCCGGTAAGGTTGCCGTTGTTGCCGGTTTCGGTGATGTCGGTAAGGGTTGTGCCATGGCCTTGGCTGGTATGGGTGCTCGTGTCATTGTCACCGAGATTGACCCTATCAACGCCTTGCAAGCTGCTGTCTCCGGTTACCAGGTTGCTCCAATGGAGGAGGTTGCTTCCATCGGTCAGATTTTCGTCACTACCACTGGTTGCCGTGACATCATCACCGGTGAGCACTTCTCTCAAATGCCAGAGGACGCCATTGTCTGTAACATTGGTCACTTTGACATTGAGATTGACGTTGCTTGGTTGAAGGCCAACGCCGAGTCCGTTGTCAACATCAAGCCTCAAGTCGACAGATTCTTGATGAAGAACGGTCGTCACATCATCTTGTTGGCCGAGGGTAGATTGGTCAACTTGGGTTGTGCCACCGGTCACTCTTCTTTCGTCATGTCTTGTTCTTTCTCTAACCAGGTCTTGGCCCAGATTGCTTTGTTCAATGCTGAGAACGAGGAGTTCAGATCTCAATTCCCTGAGTTCGGCAAGAACGGTAAGTTCGACGTCGGTGTCCACTTGTTGCCAAAGATCTTGGATGAGACCGTCGCCAAGTGCCACTTGGACCACTTGGGTGCTAAGTTGTCTGTTTTGAGCGACAAGCAAGCCGAGTACTTGGGCATTCCAAAGGAGGGTCCATTCAAGGCTGAGATCTACAGATACTAAGCGCTTTCGCCGTCCAGTTTCTGTCTATTTGAATCCGCTTTTCGTCATTTAACGTCCGGCACTCTTGCTAGATTTATGACTCTTACCTATACCCTTTGAAGGTTTTGGTTTTCCTTTCTTCTCTCATCTGCATCAACTGCATACGCGATCTATTTCTCAATTCTTTTTATGACTTAATGATGGTTTTCTTTAAGTGGGTTAAACAATGGTTAACTATACAGATATATCCTCAACGGAATGTACATATTAATACTGAATACCACGCCAGTGGCATTTCTTATAACGTATTTGTAGAAATAGCACTGAATGATTCGCTTGAGATTGGCGCAATCTAAGTTCTACGTTTTCGTTCTTGATATGCACAAAATGCCTTCTGTGTCAATGTTGCAGGGTCAAGACGGAAAAAAAATCATAATAATTAAAAAATCGGCCTCCAGAATACGATCGAAACCTAATCAAAGTAAAGCATGGCTTTCAATGTACATAATGAGGCTTGTACCACGCATGCTCGATGTGTTAATATTAGAGGCTCGCAATGTTGCACTCATCAACTCTAGTACAGTAATTAAATAGCTGGGGCGAGTTTAAGAGGCATTATTCGCACCAAAACTTTGAAGCATCATATGATAAAATATCGATATTCAACAGATATTCGCTTGTGGGCCATTTCAAGGCTTTTGAAAAAGCAAAAAAAAAAAAAAAATGTCGATGTGTATTACAGCTGGTTTGGTCATCAAACTGTCTTCGAGGCCCAGAACGTTCCCGTGAAGCAACCACCTGCCGATAAGCTTTCGGGTGTACCGAGTGCGTTGATGTCACTGGTGACACTTGGTCACTGATTGACTCGACGTGCAATATTTCGGTCCCCACGAGAGCATTTTGGGGAGCTGATAGCGATAAGCTATTTTTTCAAGTACCACCTATTCATGTCTATTCTTCTTCTTCTTCTTTTCTTTTTACTCCTTTTCTTCTCTTTTTGATTTTAATTGCGTTATTCATAGTTTCAATAACTCAAATATATAACGGTACTCATGTTAAAAATTACACACAAGTATTAAACGAGTCATCGATGCTCCACGGGGTGAACTACTTTCCCCGGGCGCCCGTTTATTTTTGGTTTTCGGTGGGGCATTCTTTACGCACCTGATTGGTTATTCAACATTAGGATATGCATTCATGTGCATACGTCCCCCCACCCGCGTAAAATTTTCCGGGTGAATGTTTTTTTGTATGGGCTTACAAAACACCAAAGTTTCTGACTTCAAAAGTAAATAACCACACAAGCTCACTTTTTTTCATATGTGGCCAATTCAAGAGTTAACATAAATTTAAATTCAAAGAAAAAAAAAAAAAGAAAAAAAGTGGTAGGGCCGGAGCTGTTGAACCACATTCCGCAAGCATGCATTATTGCATCCGATTTTCCTCCGATTGCTGCCCCGAGTCTACTATCTTCTTGCTTTTAACAAAACTTCATAGTACGTCATTAAAGTTATTTTGATTGTCTTGTCGCCTTCATCTACTAAATTCTGGAACTTCCATTTTCCGGGTGAGTGTCATTTGTTTACCTTTTCTTACTTTTTTTTTCAGTAAAAAAAAAAGAGACTTTAATTTAGGATTTAGGAATAAAAAGGCACAGGTCTAATGATTTTTTTAGTAACAATCATTGATAAGCTATGGTCGGAGAATAAGCATTACACTTAGATGATGATAGCAAATTCGAAAAATGACACCGGAAAAAAATTATCGTCATTTTAAATTGTGGGACGTCACAACTACTAAATTTGGCATTGCGCTCTAACTGCGTTGCGTCTATTTTCCCTGCATGGCATTCCACTGTTTGAACGTGAGCGGTATGTGCTTGCATATCTGTGAAGCTAAATTTTTTGTCAAGCTTCGAGATCCCTCTCACGTTAATTTGGTATTGGCTATATCTAAGCCACATTAAAATACAGAAAACTTTTTCAAATCTGGAAAAGTAAACTCCAAAAAATGTGGAGCTGAAGCTTTCACTTCACATTCATACCCTTCTGCATAGAACTGCATTCTAAGAGTTGCCCGTTATTTAAGTACATACATGCAGTCTGTTTTTGCAAACCAAAAGTATCATCATCATTACATTCTTTGCTTGCATATCTGGAAATTGCGCTGTCACGTAAGCAATGTCAATGAAACGAAAGGTTCATTTTTCTCCCCTATAAATTAGAGGAAACATCCCCACCATCTTCTTCTACTTCTTTCAATCACTACTTTTTCTCTTGCCTACAACCCTCTGATTATTATGAAGCTCTTTACACCTTTTCTCATCTCTGCATGTGCACTGGCTGCACATCTCTCCGAGTTATTTTTACATCCCAGGGACCTGAACTGGTACCTGTGCCCCATTGCATACCCGGAATCTTGTGGCTCTGTGACTCTGGACAACACTTGTTGCTTCGAAAGTCCTCGCGGCTTGATCATCCTTGCCCAATCATGGGACTACAATCCCTCTACGGGTCCAAACAACACTTTCACTTTGCACGGTCTTTGGCCCGAGGATTGTAATGGCACCTTCCAGGGCTATTGCGATAATGATATCAATGTACCAGCTAGCAACATCTCCAACATCTTGAGAAATGAGTATGGTGATTCTGGCTTGGTTAATAAAATGGACTTAAACTGGAAGAACCCAAACGGACCTGATGATGAATACTGGGCTGAACAGTTCAACAAGCATGGCTCTTGTATTACTACACTTCACATGGACTGCTATGGCCCTTACGTCAAGCCAAATGAGAACATATATGACTACTTCAGAATCGCCTACAACTTGTATCAATTGCAGCCTACTTTCTCGTACTTGAACGACTCGGGAATTGTGCCTTCAAATACGGCAACCTACACCGCCGACCAAATATCTAAAGCACTCGCCGCAAACAATCACGGAAAGTATGTCTACTTTGGTTGCGATGATAATGATGCGTTGACCGATGTCCATTACCATTATCACATAAATGGTCCCATGATCTATGAAGCTTTTGTGAGGGTGAATTCGACGGTGAGTTCCAATTGTCCGGCTACAGGAATCAAGTTTTTGCCCAAGAACTAGTTGAATGACTCGTACTTTAACCCTGCCAAATCACTCAAGCTCTTGCGGCCAGTTTATGTTTGAATACTTATAAGTGAATAAATAATAAAAACTCTTTAATTTGAAGAATTTAAGTAGCATTTGATTCTATTATTGAGCTCACTGCCGTTTAATGGTGGTCCAAAAAGAAATCGAATATTCGCCTTTCTAGTTTTGAGGATTCCCCGCTATCTTTTCTAGACAAAATACTTCTTACACCACGTTTTATTGGTTCGCAAAACCCCTTGGCCGCAATCCAAACCACATGAAATAGTAGACTCGTACTACTTAAAATATCGAATTGCTTGGTGAGTTTGAGAGACATGAGAATCACTCGCCATTAAATATAGCCTTAAACGAGGTGAATTGATTGGGTACGATAGCGTGACATCCAACAAGATAAGAAGTATGAGATAAAGCACCTTTAATAATGGTATGGCGTAAAGCCTAATGCATTATTAAATTTGTATTTCGAAGGTAATTAATGCTTCCCTTTGCATAAAAAAATCCTGACTTGTGAGCAAATAGTCATAAATGACTGCAACTTCATGTGATCATTTCTTGGATTTTGTGGAGAACTTTGAGCCGTGCACAAGTTGGTCGCATCCTATCAAAATTTCAGGACTTTGATTTTCCAGTCAAACAGTGGTATGTTTTTTTTAAAAGTAGCCCTAACCTACAAAATGGGATTGGCTCCTTTGAAATCAGGTTAAGAAGGCGCACTCCTAAGATTATTGTAAATGTTCATGTGAAGGGCCATTTTCCCTACCTAGTCTTCATTTGAATTGTGAGATTTCTGTGACAAAAAAATGCTTTTCAGTTCAAATGACTCGTAGGTCCAAACCTCGGCTCAACAAACATGAACAGTGTTTCTACGCAGCTCACTGGGTGTGGTATGGTAAAGTTTAAGACCCAGACAAAACTGTTCCTTCGCGGTTCCGTTTTACAAACGTTCGGAAATCCCGCAACTACTCCAATGCTTCCATGGAGGAGATTTCTGGAAAGTTTTTGTCGGCAGTGAAGGATTTCAGTCTATCCGACTCCGAACAAAAAATCCTGTCTGATATCAATTACTGCCATGAAGTATCATTGATCTTTCAAGGGTACCACCCAATTCATTACTCTGATTTTTCCATGTCCGTTTCGTCCGGCATAAATTTCAAGCTCAAGAAGTACAGTTCTATTCGGTATTAAGAGCTAGCTATGTATTCTCTTCGGCCAATTTGAGAACATATATATGATGCGCCCTCAAAATAAACATTGTCTTAAAGCTTCGATAAACGTAAAGTCAAAAATCAAGTGAACAAATATCGATTCATGAAGTCGGATTCTAGAAAGCTTCTGCATTGGGGATGGAGACGCGCTCAAGACCTTGACGCTTGCACAGCCACTAAATAATGAAAACGATCTCTCTTTTGAAGGGAATTTCACGTTTCAATCCCTAGGATTTGGTTGCTTGTTTCATCTCCTCGAGTAAATAGTCACTTAACTTGATAAGACCCGTTCCATTACAAAGGCGGTATAAATCGTTCTTTTCGTAGCTCCCTGGAACAATTTTGCCTGCCTCATCAACCAAAACGTACCCAAAAACATCATCTACATTTGGAGTGCGTGCATACTTAGGGATCTCTCTGAAGTCGTAAATGGGCATGTAAGTCAGTGCGTTAGCCCCAGCTTCCATTATGAACGTGAAATCGTTTTGAATCCCCGTTTTTATTCTTTCGTGAAGCAAATCCAAAAATTTGGGATTTCCTGTGAAAGTCGATGGATGCACTTCAAGAGAGGGCGAGAAACCTATTGGAACATCTGATGCGCTTTTCGAGAGAGTCACGGCATACTTTCCTGCAACATCATGCAAGAAAATTTGATCGTTTTTGAGGTACTTGGAATATTGCCGCAAAAAAGCTAAGGTTGGGCCCCGTCTTAACATAATATATGGGTTTTTTATCGGGAAGGAAGAATTTTGGAACCGTCGTTGTGACTGGTACTAGAATGCAAACCAAAATCTGTACACCAGTAATAAAGGACAGAAGGCAAAACGCGTTGCCGCGGTTTTTCACTCTGATCTGTTCTTGGTTTGAACGATCGATCATTATAATTAAGTCTACTGATAAGCGTAATGATATAGAACTGTGTAGGCAACTGTGATAAGAACTGCTGCGCCAGCAGGCTTGCGGCTATAAGACTATCATCTTTAGGATAAGTTATTCAAATTTACATATTGACTTTGATACCATCTAATAATTCCAACAAATACCGCATATATAATCAAATAGATTTATTATTAAGCATACTCGTGGTCATGGCCGAATTCAGTTTGGAGTGAGAGATTTACTTCCCTTTTGAACCATCAAGGAGCACGTCGTCCGAATCAGATTCTGACTCGTAGACTTCGCTGTCTGATTCTGACTCAGATATTTCAGATGAATCATTATCTTGTTCTTCGCCTGATGACACATCACTTTCATTTTCGTCATTTGATGATTCATCACTTTCGTCTTCGTCTCCAAAAAATTCATCTAGACTTTGCAACTGATTTGAACTAGATGGGCGGTCCTTGAATTGTCCCGTTTTAGAGCTTCCCAAAATTGATTCTTTCATTGAACTCACAGTATTACTGTTCCAAGAATTGTCTCTAAGTCCCAATATTGATGATTTGGATTCGCCGGCTTCCTTTCTTATAGACGATGGTGGAATGGTAGAAGCATCAGCCCACTTTGATGTCTTTAAGTAGCGAGAGAGAAAAGCTGAATTGTATTTCTGACCTGTCAATTGAGGTACAGCTTTTGGTGCTTGCATAAACAAGTAGGCCAATTGGTGGTTGGAAATATCCCGAAATAATTCATCGAGCATTCTTGCCTTATCTCTCGTAGACGTAGACATATCGTATCTGGCTAAATGCATAACATGATCGAACATCTTTTTGGTAGTCGATGGTTGAACTTCTTCGGACAATTCTGACAATCTTTGAATCTCATACAGATACGCTTTCGCGGCCAAAATTAGAAGTTCATATCTGACCTTTTCCGTTTCGTGGGCGTAAGTCTTTAATGACTGGCGTAGAACATCGGGTCCTATGGTATTCTCTGTCACTTCTGTAAACTCGCCTATAGTCCAGATAATGCTAGCTTTTGCCTCTTCATTCAATTGGACATGGGGGGTTTGAAGCACCAACGAGAGTCGATAAATGGTTTTTGTTGTTTGAACACTATCCAATCCCTCGTCTTGTTGTCTCTGTAAAATAACGCGGATGACCTTTAGCAAGTCTGCGATGATTAATTTCGCGGACTCTTTGGTCATTTCAAGCAAGCACCAGTGGAGAATTTTGTCAGCCCAATCTGGATATTTCTGGCAACAGAGGCCAATGGCATTTACAGCACTCTGTGAAACTTCTCTGCGATAGCTTCCTGAGTTGAATTGCAACTCCTTGATGATTAGTCCGGCTGTTTCTTCCGTAAATATTTTCAGAAGAATCTCTAGTTTGTAAATAGAAATGTGCGTTGATTCCTTTGGATGTAGGAAGAATTTACGAGCGTGTACCTGGAAATTCTCGGGTATGATTGATGCCAAGATCGTAATAAGCTGTAAAATATAGGATTTTTCGGGCTCACTAGTGGATTGAACCATCATTTTGATTAAGATTTTGGGAAAACCATTTTCATTAACGTGGGTGGGAGTCGCCACCAGGATCAAAGCACGCACAGCAGATAAAATAACCATGTTGGATGTGCTATAGGCAGCTAGTGATAATGAATTCACAAAGCTTTCCAAATCAGGGTCCATTTCACACTCGTAATCTCTTGGAAATAACCCGAAATCCTCTGGAATAACCTTCTTAGAACCATCGACAAAGGTAAGAGTGGGCCTGGGAATGAATTTGCGGCAGTATTCGACCAAAATATCGGTGAGCATGCACCTACTCCACTCATCAAGATCTGGGAGTAAACGCACGTATCTCTTGTAATTTGAATGCAATGGGGCCCATGTCTTTGCATGCAGAAGCTTCAAAAGCTGTGGTCTTAATTTCACGTAAACTTTCACACAAGTGCCGACCACAATCGGAGATGGGTCGGACATCAATGTAGAAAGATGACCCAAAAGCTGTATCTTCAGTATACCATCAATTTCAAATGCAGATCCGATTGCCAATGCGGTGGCAGATCTGACCTCAGGCAGGCGGTCTGTGATTGTACGTTTGATGCACAAAACTAGCAATGATGCGATTTCCGGGATACGAATTCCCCCAAGAGTCCGTATACTAGCACTACGGGCATTTTCTGATTTGTCATTCAATGATTTTTGCACGGAATTTATCGAAAGAAGTGCCGTATCTGGCTCACTTTCAGCATACTTTTCGACATAAATCATCACAAGCGCACGCACGCGTGCATTGGTCAGAGTAACATTTTTCACAACGTCAGCAAAATACATCAGCGCATCCTCACCACTGGAAATGAGAGCAATTACGCATTTCATTCCATTGAGGATTTCTCGATCGAGCCTTGAACTGAGGAGCTTGACAATTTCCTGAGGCCGTTTCGCTGTGGGAGTCTCGGTAAGTCTCGTAGATGCACTCACCGCAGCTTCAATTGTGATATCACGTGCCGACTCAATCATTGAAGAGATTTTTGCAAACGAGTCGGCCATTTTGTCTGTAGTATTATATGAACTTCCTTGCTCCAAGATTGTAGTTCTTTTGGCCAGTTTATGAGCTTGCGCGAACGTATAATGAACGGCTTCGAGCAGTCACGTGTTCAAGAATACCAAGACTGATAAAAGACCCCACCTCTCTTTCTTTTACCTCTCTCGTTTTTTTGAATGAGAAATTGAATAACTGACTATGTATGTTAACTTAATATTAGATAGCTTAGGTATATTTTCACCTTCTCTATTATAATTCCTGAAGGTGTTGACGTCTCTTCTATTGGATGCCTCACACAACCGTCACTAATAAAGTTCGCAAAGATTACAGTAATTTCGAATCACCGTGCCCTGATAAATGTCCTAGTCGCCTCTTATCTTATTGGCGGCAGCTTTCATCCGTTTGCCCATGCCGACATCTTTCCTGTATGATATGTATTCTTGCGGGAAAAACTCGCTAATAGTAGTCTGCTGGCCCTCCGTTCTCACCTTGTTGATTGTGCGGATCAACGGCACCATGACTTCGTCCACCCTTTCTTGCGACCAACCAACATTGTACATCAAGAAACTTCGTATCTGATCTAACAGAGGAACCCCCCATTTGAACTCAGATTTATCTTTATCAACTTCGGGGCGCTTGTAAGCTTCCACGACCACGTTGTCGGGAAAGTTATCAGGAAGGAAGAGCTTTCCATTCTTGATTCGTGTAAGTAGCGTTTTTTGAAGCTTGCTGGCTTGTTTACGGTCAGGCTTTTGAAGTGTTTTGGTTGTTTCGTCGAACCACTTTTTGAATTTTTCTAGGCTTCCAAATTCGGCTAGAATCTCCATCGCCAAAACAGGACCGATTCCTTTGATACCCTCTGTGTAATCACTTCCAAGAAGCAATGCGAGCTCAATAAACTTCCTTTGATCAAGCCCAACTGCATGTTCTATATCTTCCGCGATGTAGCACTCAACGTATTGCTTTTGATTGAACATATTCTTGTAAATACGACTACCTCCAAAGAGAAAGCAGTCGCTATCATCAGTGACAATACCGTCAACTAGACCCAACATGTAAAGCTCTGCGCATTGGGCCTCTGCCTCCATCGGCGCTGTGATGTATGGGATCCCGAATCTTTTCAACAATTCTTGCACATCATTGATCATAGTTTGTGTCACTTCTTCGGCATCACGCTTGGCCTTTTGAAGTTGCTCCTGCAAGAGTTGCTCGTTACTGACCTTTGTGTGAACAGGAATTTTATCTATTTGAATACTGGAAGTAAATTGAGCATGCTCCTGCTCTTCTTCCCTCAACATTTTGATTAAGTCCTCCTCCTCGCTTTCGTCAAAATCATAATCAAGTATCTGCGTATTCTCATTTTGAGTGATTTTAGGCACATTCTTGTCGGAATCCAACCTGTCAAGGTTTTCGTGTGATTCAAGGATTTTTACTTCATCTGTTTCCAGCTTCTTTGATCTAGGTAATTCTTGTCCCTTTGGAGCAATTGAAACTCTTGGTTTTGTTTGTTCATGTGTACCTCTTGATCCTTGTTTCGCAACACCATTATGGGGCTTATGGACATTATTCTTGTTGGTGCCGGATGACCTCAAAAGTGAATCATTTTCCTCATAATTTGGGCTTTTAAGAGTCTCTTTTCGGTTCTCGGGATTTGAATCTTTCCCTGAAAGTTGGTCTTCTTTTTTTCCCGTGAGAATTTCCAAATCCGAATCTTCACCTTCATTCAAAATTTGAACTTCATTATCTTCGGTAGACTCCCGTGGCACTTCTTTCTGAAAGTATTTTCTCGCTTCGTTCCAAGGTATTAGCCCCGCCTCTTCGTTTTCATCAACGACGCGGTTTTCTCTCTTGTCAGAAAAAACTCCAATTGAGGCTTGAGGGCTGTATAAGTGTGAAGAGTTGTTGAACCATTGGGGAATAGCATTATCTCTCTTGTTCTTGGCGTCTTTCTCTTCCTCAACTTCAGATTCGTTTTCACTATCTGATATATTAATATCAATTAGGGCGTTTTCAGGTCGACTACCTTCAATAGCCTGTGAAATATCAGATGTTGCTTGATTATCCCCCTTTTTTTCTTCTTGGTGACCAAATAAAATAGATTGGTTAAACTCAAATCCGGGAATGGAATTCGAAGCTGCATTACTAGTCAATTCTGCCTCCTTAATCCGTTGTTGATAATAATCTTTCTTTGACTCTTCAATTGCCTTGACTAGATTTGTGTCACGAAAGCTTTCGATCTTTTGCTGAATCTCGCGATCATTTTGCTTCGTATCGTCAAATTCATGTTTATACTGATCGTAGATGGATTCAATCACAGCTTTGTTTACTGCATCATCATCGGATTCATTTTCTACTTTGAAAGAAGTTGCAACCGAGTGTCCAGCCACATCGTTCATCTCAAGTGGAACATCCTCCAAATCATCATCATCCGAACTATCATTCTCTTTCATCAGGGTGCGTTCAAAATCCTTTACTTCGACTTCTCCATCGTCTTCCAATTCTATTGGCTTTTCATTACTATTCTCTCCCAATGATAGGGTCCAGCCACCATCGTTTTTCACAAGCATGTATTGTCTGTCTTTATCGCCCGCTATTCTTCGGGTCACATTTCCAGTATCTTCACCCATGCCACTCACATTCATTAGCTTTTGGGTGTAATAGTTTCTCTTCTGAACCTGCTGGATTTGAAACTTAGAGAAGTCGCGACTATTAGGAAATAGGTCTTCCAATTGGTCTTTTGAATACCCCAATCTTAACCTCGACCTAAGTCTTAAATGAGACAAGATCATGTACTGTGTCGCCATCGGTAGTTCTGAAAATGCTTCTGAAGATGGATCAACTGAGTCAATGTTGATACCGTCCACGACATCCCATGAATGCTCTTCACCGTAATCTTCGAGTTCGCCCTCCGGCATAATTCTTTGGTCGTTTTTTCTCACTGTAAACTGCTTCAATTCCGGAAGATGATATTCGTCTTTTCTTCGGAAATTCTCAGGTGAACTTTCTGCAGGCTTGTGAGGAACCTCGGGCTTTTCTCCTTGATACATGGGTAAATCATCGAAGTATAGATTTTCGTTGCTATCAACCCCGGAATTAGATTTTTGTGCATTAGTCTTCTTTTCGTTATTGATACCGCTTTTTCCGGAGCCGCCCTTACGATGCATCTGCATCGCCAACAATTTTTGAGCAGTATTGGCGGCACTTTCCTGGTTAACTTGGCGTCGCTCTTTACGTGCTTTAATGACCTGTCGCTTTAAGGGTGGGGCACCTCCATCAAAAACGAAGAGTGGAAGAATCCCAAAAAATAGCATTTTACATATTCGGCGGAAAAATCCCACAATATGTGTTTGGCCCAAAGAATTGCCTTCTTTGTCACGAACAGCCTTCATGAACTGATAGATCCAGATCGATGCATCGACCGCTAATTTCTTTCGAGATAATGCCTCTAGCTTGACTGGCCGGGCAGCAGGCCCAACAATATCCCATAGAGAATGAACTCCCATACGAAAAGTGAAAAGCTGTTGTTAAACCAAAGGATGGAAATTGGAAGTTTCTTTTCTATTGCGCGCCTACACTCTCTGTAAATATTCACTTGCTTTTTATGGGGTAGTGCGTGTGCGTTTGAGATTGGAACCGTTTAGCAATCGACTGCATAATAAGTCTGCAGTGGTGGGGGGAAAAGGCATTATATTTATTAATGTCAAACTGATACAATTAAAAAATACGTCTAGCATAGCCTTAGATAAAGAAAGATATTCCTAAGTATTTCATCGCTCAAATCTAGCCATCTTTACCTCCACAATGTCGTTGCGTATCAAGATTTGCTGTTCACCATTCATTTTATCCTACATGCTCACTTTGGCCTCAGAAAAACTCACAACACTTTGTGGTCTCGCACTCTGTTTTCTTTCTGTGAGTATGAATCCCTCGTTCAATCACAACAAAGCTTCAGGTGTATACCTTAGGCATTCCATCTCTCAGCCGGAGTTAGAATCTAGGCCAAACGTAAATCAGGAAAATGATCAGACAGGTGCTCACGTAGTGTCAGCTCACCTCTTGAGTCCTTCAAAGGTTGTAGCTGAAGTCCCTCAACGCACCGACAAGATGCCTGCTTCCTTTAATCCAAGAGAAGCCAAAAACATGCCATTGGTAGAGAAAATAACATCTTGGCTCTATAATATCCCTTGGTTTCAGAGAGATGATGGTGCGTGGTATCTGGAATGTTACCCGGGGCATGCCTCTTCAAACGGAAATTCTGACGATTTGAGGAGCACGCCTGATGACCAAGACATTTTTGAACAACAAGCCCGCCAGATTACCAGGATGATCACAAATAGCTATCTTTACAATGGAGAGGTCACTGCACGACCTTTGACACACACGCTGGAAATCAGTTACCAGAGATACTCTGATGACGGTTATCTTTATCGATACGCACAAATAGAGCTTGAACAAGACTCGGATTTCACCTAGGGAGTCGGCAAAAGCCTCGCTTTAATATTCGCAAAGCAATTCATTTCTCACTAGTTTTTGCTCTTTCGATTCACTCTACTCATATCCACAAATCCAACTCTCCCACATCGTATGACACTTGCTGCTGCTGCTGCTGCTGCGTCAAACTTTCAAACCGAGGATAGTACGGAACGATGTTGTCGCAATTCTGGATGTATGCGCTATTGAATATTTTCCAATATGGAGCTCTCACCTTACGTGCTGCTTGAAATAACCCTGCCCAAATGTAATTGAAGAAAACACCTGGCCCTAGAACAATCCGAAGTGCATCCAAACATTCAATGATCCTAATAATGACATGGGGGGATGTTTCATATATATTAGGCAACACGAGGTTCAAGAAATGGATGAAAACTTCCTGATAATCGTCATGGCATAATCCGTAGCAGTTCAACGCCAAATGCCGGACAACTGTAGACGCTGTTTGACGGTGAACTTGGTCACGATCAGTCAATGCATCCTCAAGTAGTGGCGTAATTGCGAAAAGATAGTCCTTTGTTACTGGACCATTCAAGTACTCAAATAAAAAGCTTAATGCCTTCAAAACACCGTTTTGAACATTTTTATCCGGTACTCTATATTCATTCATAAGTGCTGGGAGCACAGTAAATGGAGAACACGTATCGGCAACAATACCAATTGCGACAGATGTACAGACACGTAGTTGACGCTCCTGGACATTAAGGTTATTGAGGAGCATCGCCAATACATCTTGAGGGCCTATCGTCCTTGCAATATCCCCAAATGTAGCGTTTGCAGCTATTCTTATCCTTTTTCTTTGCGATTTGAGCATATCTAAAAGATCAAAACACACCCTCATCCATTCCTTTGCGTTGATAGATTCCGCGTTTCCTTTCGCAATCAAACCAACAAGCTTGATACATTGCTCTTGAACTTTCTCCTGCCTGTTTTTCAAAATCGGAGTGAGGGTAGGAAGAAGGATATTCATGGATGGGTTTTCTAGCGTGAGGACGGAATCCCGATCCATGGTGTTGATACAACTATAAAGTGCTCCGATAATTGACCCGAGTACTTCCGGGTACACCTCTCCTAGCAGTTCATACAAGAACAAAATCAATTTCTTCATGGTTGTGTCATCTCCATTAGAACAGAGCTTTATTGCATCCGCGATCACCGTTATGAGATCAGCTGATTGCTGTCTGATTTCAGGCTCGTTGCTTTTGAGCCTATAGAGAACTGAGCTTAATACATTAGGTACATGGGGCTGAAGCCGAATTCCGAGAACTCGACACATTGTTCCAAAGGCCTGAAGATATACCGGATGTGGTTGAGTCTGTTCTTGTAATGCATAAAGAAGCGCATCTACCAAATTAGAGTCGAACTTGGTGTCCAACTCTACGATAGACTCATGGCAGTGTATCAAAATTTTGTTTATCGCATCACATGCCATTTTGCGAAGATTCTCATTGGCGTCTTTGGCGAATGGAGTGAGCTTCTCAAGAAACGCCGGAACATCGAGCTTCTTAGCCAACAGAAAGGTCGAGTCAATAACTAAACGAAACAACTGAGACGAGTCCAGTGCTACTCTTCTATTCCAGAAACTTTGAAGGAACGGGCCAATGATCTGGCGATTATAGTTTGGAAAGAGCACTTTGGACAATGGCATGGCCATAATTATACGTAATAGTGATTTCTTCATATCCTCATCCGGACTCGAAAACTCTCTTGTCATCACATGCATGAGCTCACGCGTGTAGTAGTTGGAATATTCAAGATATTGGGGATTGTGTGCCATCAAAGGCACCATAAATCCTATTGCTCTCAAAAAGGCTGCCAATCCACGGCCTCTGTGTTGTCTAATTCCATTCCACATTGGTTCCAAAATTGGCTCAAATGCCTCTATGCCGTAAGGGTGGACGCTTTCCGCTAGTTGGGAAAAAGTATTGGCGGTTGCTGTTCTCACCTGAAGCAAATCGTCTGAGATACCAGGTGATAGAACATCAACCAATTGAGGTAAGTGCGGCAAAATCAGAGCCCCATTACCACCACCAGAAAGAATGCAAATATGATGCACCGTCCGAATACCTGTGTGGCGGGCCTGCCAGCTTTTCTTGGACCGAATTACAGCTTTGACAAAGGGCAAAACTTTGACTAACCCCAAGGTGGCTGCCACCACAGAAAGAGTTCGGGCTGTTAAATTACGGACGTATTCATCAGTATGGTCTAAGTCGGGCCGTATGCTCGAAACAATGTTGGCAAAGCCGGCGACACGTGCAACGCTGGATATCACTTCCCTGGCTTCCATTCGTAGGGTTATATCTTCATCAATTAACAGAGGAGAAATCGTTGAAAGGATTTTGTGTGTGTAGGGCTTGATAGAGCTTCCGAGTGGAACAAGCAATCTTCCCATAAGTTTTGTGAGAATGTGCCGGTCTGTGTCATCGAGACTCGGTTCGAGCATTAAAGGAAGAATAATGCCAAATAGAGAAGACGGTCCATGTTCGATTGCACTATTGGTGATAGATCTCATCGCCTTCTTTCTAACTGTAGGCGGACCATTTTTTATTTTAAACACCAAGGCCTGAGCATTGAAATTGAGACGCTCTTCGGAGTCAACTAGGTGCGCAGGGTCCACATTTAAGAGAGCTGAGAAATGTTTGACATCCTCTTTCCTCATAGCTATGCCCGAATATTCGGGAAGAGCATCATTGAAAACATGTGCCTGGGATCTTTTTTCTGGCAAATTATAAAGAACAGGAGTCTGGATGCTGGTCTGGTATCCTTCCGGCACTGGGGCCACAACATATCCTCTAGGAATAATTTTGTCAAGAACTATGTCAGAAAGCTGGATACCATTGATCACTGGTTTATTTTGAGGGGCGATATTCTTCAGGTTCTCCGATGATTGCTTTTCCACCTCCTTTTTACCAATAGAAAGAGAATTCTGCTCCAAATCAGCTTCTCTTTCGTCGCCAACATTTTCACTCGCCTTGAGTTTTTTCCTAGGAGTATCGTCTGCATCTTTGTTTTGCTGTTGAGCTTCCCTGATCTTGGACATATCCTTCATCCGTTCCTGATAAGTCTGTACATTATGCACATCTAAGGCCCGGTTGTACCTCTGGTTTTTGTAATCGGTATGGGCCAAACCATATTTCAGCGCGTTCTCGCCTCCTACATTTGCCTCAAATGGTCCTCGCGGTACCTCGGAAGACCCTCTTAAAGGCCGCTTCGACATGATGGTTGGGATATGAAAATGGTGTTCGTGCAGAGGCTCTTCGCGAATGTGCATTGGACAGCTGCGACGCACCTCAGCTTTGAAAGGGCGACTGCAAGGTATAAAATATACTTCGAGAAAGAGTTCATTTGTGAGGAAATTTAAATAGCATACGTCCTTTCTACGTTTAAATACATTACCATAAACATAATGAGTAGTGAACGATAATATTTAATTTCTTTATATGAAGATTTTCAACAAGATCCCATAAATGTATGTTTAGGGCGATAGCGTTGCCCCGCCAAGATTTGAGTGCTCCATACTTTGCGAAATACATCCCTCATGATTTTTCAAAGACGAAATCTAAGTTTTGGGATGGCCTAGATCTCATATCTAAAAATATCTTCGCCTAAAGTAATAACCCCTGTCGAAGTTTATCCATCGCATACGTAATTCATTGCAGTCTTTAGTAAAGCCTCGCGCATGTCGCATCGCACCCCCACCACCAACTTTTCTAACTTACCAACAGTCTTTTACTAAAATACATTTTCGCCAATGACCTCGCATCCTTCTTTGGTGCTTCTCAACAGACATTTGGCACTCAAGGAGAACTCTCCCTTTACTCTTATAGTCGACTCCTTGGCGCAATCTGCAAACCCTCTTCTACTGGAATTTGTTCATAGAAGCAATGGGTCAGTGATCTACCTTTCGTTTGAAACAACGGTCAAACCTTCATATGCCACGAGCTTTTTCGATTGTTCGTCAGCCAGCTTGAAGGAAATTCAAGAGTTTCTCCACCTGGTGGTATCAACAAAAGCAGTCTCGAAATCACTAGTTATTGTCGACTCCTTGAATTATTTGCCGGATGAGTCGCATGCTTCGTTCATTTCTGGTATAGTGCAGCCTTCATTTTCTGTTGTTGCATGCTATCACAGCAACGTTCCCATTGCTGAGGCTTCAGGGTACCCCGTGCCTTTAAAACTTTTGACATTCATTGCCCTGTCGATATTTGAGGTTGAACCCTTAGACAAGGTAGGTCTGGAAGAATTGGAGAATAAACTCGGAAGGTTTATTTTTCCTGTCAACCAAGGCCTCAATCTGGAGAAGTTCAATCTAATTCTTACCAGTCGCCGCAAATCTGGAAAGTCCCTAACGAATTCGTTCATAGTGGATACAAAAACGCACACATATGAGATATATAAGACCAAACAAGATGATGAGGCTCCGGAAGATGAAGAGCTTCTTAAAGATTTGACAACATTTAACTTGACCACAAATTCAAAACAGAAGTTGGCGAGAGAGCAAGTTGAGCTACCGTTCATGGAAGCCCAGACTGAACTAGGGAAGTTTGGGGGAGCAATTGTCTACGAATTTGAGAAAGATGATGATTACGATGAGGAGGATCCTTATGAAGATCCATTTTGAAAATTGATTATCTTTTCAATGTGCTAATAGTATATTTCTATGGAATTAAAAAGCTTTTGAGTAATCAAAATAAACCTTTTCGAATAGAGAAACAAATCATA